>WNWK01025438.1:0-27500 GCA_009830355.1 Cherax destructor | reverse complement strand
ATCTGCTATTTAGTTATTTTAAGCAATACTGTATGTGACAACCCTCACCAGGGTAACCCTGGTAGCCTTCCTGGGTGGGAGCCAGGTTACCTGATAACCCTCACAGAGTAAGCCTGGTAGCTCTCCTGGGTGGGAGAAGCCAGGTTACATGACAACCCTCACAGGGTAAGCCACTTGGTAACCTCCCTGGGTGGGAGAAGTGAGGATTTATTAAATGACATCAACAAGGTAAGAAGGTATTTGGAAACATTAATATTATGAAATCATTTCCTGACAACGTGTCGCTCACGCAGTGGTCTGTATTAAGTCACAAACATTTATTTGAGATTTGATTATATTCACGGTGTGGGCGAAACGTCGCTAATAAAAATCCCAAAATTCTGAATTTATGCATCTTTACCACTCTGGCTAATGACCTTTAAAGTGATTCACCGGAGATAATGTAAGAGCAGCACCAATATGAAATAAAACTAAATGAAAATCAAAATTAATTTAAATTTATTAAAAATAAATTTTCCTACATCACTCCGGGTGATGTAGGAAAAGTGTATCGTAGAGGTCACGTAAACAGACTTTGACAATCACTATCTGGAGGTACACCTACATCAAGTCCAGGGTCACACTGGTATATGTGGTTTTTGGTTGGTTAATGGGGCTTGGCACTGATTTTCAGCAAGATGGGGCTGGAGGAAGGAGGAGGATCAACACCGTGTGTTGAGGTGTTGCGAGGAGCAGTGTACCCGGATAACTCGAATGTTTTGTTGCCTGCGATTATCCCTGATGCTTATGGCATTGGAATTGAGGAATTACGAGGCATAGCGCCGAATTTTCATCAAGTTTGCTACGACAGCGGCATATGAGAGGATTGTGGACAGCTTCCAGGACAAACCAATGGTGATCAACGCTGGCCTGGAGGTACGCTTGAGAAATGTATCAAGATATTATACCTATATTCGAGTCCGAAATGTGCCATTTGAAGTCTTGATGGGGATATTCGAGTGGCGTTTCAACAATTTGGAGTGGTGCATACGGCTGTGATGGGCAAATGGACCGAAGAAATTTACGCAGGATTACAGGAAGGGTCATATTGCCTTAAAATGACTCTACGAAGGCCTATTCCTTCGTATGTTGTCCTTGAGTATTTTAGGACTCAAGTCTTCGTCACATACGCCGGTCAGCAACGAACCTGCAGACTATGTGGGGCGTATGATCATGTTGCAGCTGCTTGTGGGAGGAGGACAGACCGTCGTCAGGAAGAATGAATGGATGACAAGGAGATAGACAGGACAGAAAGTGTGGTGCAAGTACCACCAAGTGTGGGACAGAGTAAACGGTGGAGTGATGAGGTGGACGAGACAGGTGTCACCTGTGAGACACTGCCTGAAGGCTCGGGTGTAGAAAAGCCGGAGGGGGAAAATGCATCTGTGGATGGGGAGATTTTGCAGGGGGACTTGCCCCATATTTTGCAAGATGCCCTCAGAGATTTTCTTGGCACACCTGGAGAAGAGTCCCCTTTAGAGCCTGGAGTTGGGCATGTGGAGTCTGTGGAGTTGCCTGGGGAGGGTGGGATTACGTCACATGCCGGGGAATCTAACCTGGTGGTGCAGGATGTGGTGGCTGTGGTTCATAGGCAGGATGAACAGTTGGAAAATGTGGCTATGGATTACAGTGGTGATTCACGTAAAAGGTCTGTGGGTGGGTCCGATGAGGACGTCATCACACCTGCACAGAAAGTTCGTACAAAGCCATGGGTAGATGCTGCCCGCAGGGAAAAGAGTGGGGTGTCAGGAAGAGAAGGGCTTAAACGTGGTCAGGGAGTGCAGGTGAAGGGGGGAGGAGTACCAAAAGTCCAGAGGTATCGAGGAAAACCCCCTATGTTGTCTTCAGAAGTCTCACTATAAATGTTAACGGCCTTTGGGCCGAGGTGAAACGACGATGGCTTGAGGTGACTATGCTACGTTTTCAGGTAGAATTTGTTTTGTACAAGAACATAATTTTAGGTGTGCCAGGGAATTGTGTTTGAATGGGTACAGAGTGTATGCAGGTGATTCAGGGAAATTAAAGTGAGGGGCTGCTGTGGTCATGTGCGAGGTCAGTCCTTTTAAGTTATTAGCGTGGGAGACGGGTGAGGAGGATAGGGTGGTAAGGGTGGACGAGGTATGGGGAGATGTACGCGTGAGTTTTATAAGTGTGTATATGCCGGCGGATCTCTGCAGGAGTACTAAGGAACGTTTCGTAAAGGACATATTGCTGTATCATTTGAGAGGATTTGCCTGAGATAACCATTATAGGAGGAGACTGGAACTGGAGGAGACTGGAACTTGCTCCCATCCTATTCCTCATCCTCATATCAGACATTGACAGGGATATAAGCCACAGTGCTGTGTCTTCCTTTGCAGATGACACCCGAATCTGTATGACAGTGTCCACCGTTGAAGACACTGCAAGACTCCAAGCAGACATAAACCAAATCTTTAAATGGACTGCAGAAAACAATATGAAGTTCAATGAGGAGAAATTTCAATTACTCAGATACGGAAAACGTGAAGAAATTAAAATCTCATCGGAGTACAAAACTAATTCCAACCACACAATAGAGCGAAAAACTAATGTCAAAGACCTGGGAGTGATCATGTCAGAGGATCTCACCTTCAAGGACCATAACAATGTAGCAATTGCATCTGCTCGAAAAATGACAGGATGGATAATGAGAACCTTCAAAACCAGGGATGCCAAGCCCATGTTGACACTTTACAGATCGCTTGTTCTATCTAGGCTGGAATATTGCTGCACACTAACTGCACCTTTCAAGGTGGGGGAAATTGCTGACCTTGAAAATGTGCAGAGAACCTTCACCGCACGCATAAGTGCGATAAACCACCTCAACTACTGGGAACGCTTGAAGTTCCTAAACCTGTACTCTCTAGAACGCAGGCGGGAGAGATACATTATTATATACACATGGAAAATTCTCGAGGGCTTAGTACCAAACTTGCACACAAAAATCACTCCGTACGAAAGCAAAAGACTCGGCAGGCGATGTAACATCCCCCCAATGAAGAGCAGGGGTGCCACTAGCACGTTGAGGGACAACACAATAAGTGTGAGGGGCCCAAGATTGTTCAACTGCCTCCCAGCATACATCAGGGGGATTACCAACAAGCCCCTGGCTGTCTTCAAGCAGGCACTGGACAGGCACCTCAAGTCGGTACCTGATCAGCCGGGCTGTGGTTCGTACGTTGGACTGCGTGCGGCCAGCAGTAACAGCCTGGTTGATCAGGATCTGGTCCAACAGGAGGCCTGGTCACAGACCGGGCCGCGGGGGCGTTGACCCCTGGAATTCTCTCCAGGTAGACTCCAGGTGTAATACGGGGTAAGGATGTAGAGCCCAGGGGAGTGGGTTGTGTCCTGGGAGTGCTGAGGGAGGTATTAGGAGTGGCCGGGATGATGGATGTAGTTAGGGGAGGAGGTTGGTGTGTGGAGCACACTTTCGTGAGGCGGGGATATCAGGCGCGCCTAGATAGGATTTATGTAACTAAGGAGATACAGGTTGGTAGGGTAGAAGCTATGGACGTGGGATATTCTGATCATAGGGGTGTGTTGGCAGATATCAGCTGGGAAGGAATGATTAAAAGGTATGACAGCTACTGGAAATTGAATATAAGTTTACTGCAGAGAGTTGGTGAGGGAGAAAGTTTTGCTGCATGGTGGAAGGGGCAATGGGAGAGAGGTCAGCATGCGGGAGACTTACTGAGTTGGTGGGAAATGTGGGCGAAGCCGTGTATTAGGAAGTATTATACAAAAATGGGCAAGGAAGAGAATTGGGGGAAATTCGGATTACAGAGGTACTTGGAGGGTCAACTGGAGGATTGTTACAAAAGGGGCGGGAATTCTAGGATGGATGAGATGGGTATTCTGAAAGAGCGTCTGAGAGAATTGCAGAATTGTGGGGAGACAGGCCATCGGCCTGTGTTCTCCGACGGTTTAGGAAGAGGCAGAGAGACACAACTATAATGACGTTGGAGGTGTGTCGGGAGTTGGGGGTATAGGGGAGGACAATTGCTCCGAACTACTGAGGGAATGAGTAACTATGCAGATCACTGGGTAAAAGAGTACTTGCAGGAGGAAGAGGGAGGAGTGAGGGACAGGACAGTAGTAGGGGACGGGATTAGGTCTATTGTTAGTAAGGACGACAGGAAGGAAATGGAGGGAGAGATTAGTGAGGAAGAGGTATGGGAGGCAGTGCAGGGTTTGAACAAAGGGAAGGCACCTGGATTTGATGGTCTTCCTAATGATTTCTATGTGCATAATTGGGAGCCCCTAAGGGATTGTTTAGTTAAAGTATTCAATTGTATGAAGAATGGAAGGGTATTGGGCAGCATGCAGAACACTGGGGTTGTGGTTTTGGTGAAGAAAAAAGAGGAATGTAGGATGATGAAGGATTATAGATTTATAACATTAATGTGTGCGGATTATAAGATCTTTGCAAAGGTACTAGGTAACAGGCTTAAGAAAATATTGGGAATGGTCTTACATAAGGGACAATGTGGAATCCCAGGTAGAAGCATGGGTGTGGGTCATGGTCAAATTAAGGATTTTATTGAGAGTGGTGAAGGAGGAGGGGGGGGTGTTGAGTATCGATTGGAGTGCTGCTTATGATAGTGTTGACAAGAGTATGTTGTACGATATCATGAGGCGGCAGGGTTTTGGGAATGAATTAGTAAGGTGGGTAGAGACTCTGTATGCGAGAGCCAAGGTTCGGATACAGATAAATGGTAGAATTGGAATGGAGGTGCCTATGGATAAGGGTTTAAGACAGGGATGCCCCTTGTCCCAGGTATTGTTTGCTTGCATGCAAGATCCCTTTTATCGTTTAGTTTCAGGAGGAAGGGCTGAGGGGACGGAAGGGGATGTAGGGATAGTTGGATATGTGGATGATACTACTGTACTAGTGCGAGATGTAGAGGAGTTAGTGAATGTGGGGCGTATTGTAGAGATTTTTGGGAAGGCTACTGGCATGAAAGTAAACTATGCGAAATCTAAATGGTGAGGGCAGGGGGTGGTCAATAGGGGAACAGGTGAAGATTTGTGGGGTGGTGTACCGGGCAGACCCGGTGGAGGCACGGGCGGTTAATGCAGAGGTGGTAGTAAGGGAGGCTATTAAGCGTATGGGTGGATGGCAGCCTGAGGACGTCACATTGCATCAGAGGGTAGTGATCGTCAATTCAGTAGTGTTTAGTAAACTGTGGCATGTGTCGGCGGTGTTCCCCATTCTTTTTGAGGATGGGAAGGAATTGCAGAGAAGGGCATTACGTTATATATGGGGTTATGGGAGGGCGTGGTTAAGTAAGGAAGTGGTAATGACGAGGGTACGTCAAGGAGGTTTGGGGCTCATCCCGTTAGCAAGGCGTCTGCAGTGTGTTTATATTAAGCATCGATACCTCAGGGTGGGTGGGGTGCGTGGGAGGAGAGTGGGATTGGTTATGGAAGATGTCAGAAGGTGGTGGAAGGGGAATGATCTGAGGGAGTGTGAGGGAATGTTGAGGCGAATCATGGTGGTTCAGGAGCCGAGGCGGATCACTGCGAGTCTCCTGGGCAGGGGAGGGTGCAAGGGGAGGTGCTGCATGGGGCAGGGATATACCCTGTGTATGATTGGATGGGTATATGGAAGGGATTAAGAAAGTTGTGGCTTAAACCCAGAATACATGAAATATGTATAGGTTTTTAATGGGGATCGTTGCATCGAAGGCAATTTTGTTCCGTATGGGGATAGGGAAGGGAGGGCAGTGTGATAGATGCAGGGAGGAGGATACAGCGTATCATGCATCATGCGGTGTATTTTTGTCCTTTATTGAAAGTTGTGCGTGAATGGTTTGGGAAGGTGTTACGCAGGGTGGGGGGGGAGAGGGCTTTCAACATTACCGGCCTTAAGCTTTGATGCGGGGGGTGGGAGGGGATGTGAGACAGGCGGTCTTGTACCTGGTGGCAGACTACTTGTATGTGTCATGGAGAATGAGGGGGGTGTCGGGGGAGTGTAGAGTCAAGGCTTTGGCTGCTGTGTTTTATAGGACAAAATGTAGAAATAGGGATCTTTATGGTCGGAGGTGGGATTCAGCTTTTTCTGTGGGTTATAGGGAGTTGGCGGTGCGTAGTTTACTAGAGCTGTGAGGGAGGGTTTAAAAGGACTGACCGGCGTCAGGGGGGGTATACATGGTGGGGAAAGGCGTGTGAATGAAGGGGAGGGGTGGGTGGATGACAGTGGACTCAGCGGGCATAAGACACATGACTGAGGAATGCGTGATGTGTGTGGTATGACGGGAGACGGGGTGGGAGGGAACCCCTATGGAGCAAAGGTGTCAGGGGTAACCATAGTGGCTTTTCTTCGTAACCTACTGGACTGGTGATGTATAGTTATAGGTGCAGAAAGTTCCCTTTAAGCTGTGTTTATATAGGGTTCTTATTTTTTTCACCCACTTGGGTATGAACCGTTTTCCATCATGTTGTATGTAACTTGAGGTTTCCTGAGATGGGTTTCTCATGTTCCATTTTGTGCCTTACTGTTGTGGAAGGCAGTTTTGGGTAGATTTTGTGTTGTGTTTGTGTAAATATTATTTTGCTTATTGTGCAGGCTGATCTATCCTTATATACTTTAAACTACTTTTTCGGAATGACATCATTCCTTTACCTGTGTTTTTGTCTTGTATAAATAAGTTTTCTGTTTTGGAGATGAGTCAAATGTTCTGTGCTATTACGTTTTTATACACTGGTGAATAGGTATGTTTTTGCTTACTGTGTAACTTAATTATTGATGTTAATGATCAACAGTGTGTGTAGTTTTGTAGGGGATGGCGCTGTTAGTATAATTATTATATTGTTACAATTGTTGTGTTTATATTGTCTTCTATTTTGCAATGTAATAAAGTTTCATTGGGTCGTTGTCTGTACTTTACAGACGTGTAAATAATAAGCCCTTGGGTGATGACTATATTCAGTATATTTTGTTATACTGTCACTACGTCTTTTAGTGGCTGTTTGTGTTTTATACCCTTCGGGGTTATGTACATACGTTATTATTTTTTCCTGTTCATGGATGGTAAGCATTGGGTGATAAGTTTTTCTGATTTTGTGCATTGTATTTATGCTTTGTATGTTTTCTTAAGTAGGGAAAATTTTTGTTAACCTTTGTTGTTGCTTTGCAAAGCACAGTTAGTGCTTGTATTTTAAGTTACCACTCTGTATTCTGTCTCCGTATTGTCATGTGTTTTTTAAATTGTTTTTTTCAATAAAATATAAAAAAAAAATGGGGCTTGAAGCCTACTGTCTACACGAGGGTCAAAAGATTACGTGTCACCTATTCACCACCAGTCAACAATACTTTAATCCCTACAATAATGTCTTAAAGTAAACTCTCAGCACGTATGCATACTGAGTGAAATACGTTTTATGGTGAATATACCTTGTATACACTTTGGTGGTTTTCATGAAGGGGCATGGGAAAAAAGAACCACAAATCGTACTATACATGGGGTAGCTCAAAATACTATGATATATATTATACAAGATGCTATAATAAATTTACTTAATTATATTAAGAATACAAAGAAAACAGGACAGTATGAAATGCAATAGCGGTTGTATTGACCACTCACAGTCACGCCAGCGAGACAACCCTAGTCCACATTATTATTTAGGCACACAGGGCGTATACAAAAACGAATGATAATTGCCTAAGGTTTTTAGAAGAATGATATGGTGGAGGAATAACAACCATCATGTCTGTGTATCATACCACTACATATCAATGGATGAAACACGAACACAGTGCCAGAAAAGGGAAAAACATCTTAACAAGTTCCATCAGAGATCTGATGTAGACTCTGGTTAACTCATTAACATTCACCTCCCAGCTCTCGCACAGGACGGTTGAGCTGAGCCTGATATTTGGTGGTGACCCGGCGAGTTGGAATTTTTTCTTCAAAATGGCAACAAGAAACCGCCGGCGAGTAAACACAGTCTGTGTGGAGGTTCTACGAGGCGCTGTGTATCCCTCAAATGCTGCAGTGGTGTTACCGGCTATCCTTAGGGATGCCTATGGTATTGCCAGTGATGAGTTATATGGGATTGCGCTAATTGGGGCTTCCCACACATTTGTGAAGATGGTGACGACGAGTGCATATGAGCGCACTGTGGACAAGTATCAGGACATCCCGGTGACGATTAACTCCAGTTTGGAGGTGCGTCTGAAGGACGTATCCAAGTACTACACTTGGGTACGGATCAGGAATGTGGCATTCGAGGCTGATGACACTGACATACGGAATGTGTTCCAGGAGTACAGTGTAATTCATTCAACGTTTTTGAGGGTTCTTTCACCCTCAAGATGACAGTACGATGGTCTATACCATCGTACATCATCATGGACGACTTCAGGACGCAAGTGTACATGACGTATACGGAGCAGAAAAGAACCTACAGGATTTGTAGCTCATATAAGCATGTGGCTGCGGTGTGTGAGGGACGGTGTGTGAGGCAGGAATGTGGTGCTGGTGTTGGCTGGGGAAACGCGTGTGGTGGTTGAGAATGTGGTCGTGGCCCCAACGGAAAAGTGGAGCGACATTGTGGATGGCACTGGGGAGTCGTGCTTGACTCTGCCTGACGTGTCACAGAAACCAGTGGTTGTGGGGTCTGAGGACCAGGGTGAGCCTCTGGATCTGGGTTTGGATGAGCCTCTTCAGGAGATGCTCAAGGGACTGCTTCACAGTCCTCAGGCATAGGAGCCTTTGGATGGTGGAGAGAATGTGGTAGGTGATTTAGTGGGCATCGAGTGTGATGCAGGCAAAAGCCCTGTGCAAAGCGGGTTGGCGGTGAAGGGAGTAAAGGTGACTGTGCACAAGGAAGAAAGTGCAGCTGGTATGGATGTGACTGGGGAATCGCACAAGCGGTCGGTGGGGGTGTCGGATAGTGATTACGTCTTCACACTGGGCCAAAGGTCTTGCAAGAAGGCGTCGGTGGATGTGGCACGCCGGGGTCATGGGTCAGAGGGGGCTAGGGGAGTGCAGTGTAACAGTAAGGAAGTGGAACTGCCAAAGGGTATTGTGCTGAGGCCACAGAGGTCCAAAGGAGAGCCCCCTTTATTGTATTCAGGTGTATAACTTTTAATGTAAATGACCTTCGGGCCAAAGTAAAACAAAAATGGGTTGAGGTGACTTTAAGATGGTATGCTGTGGATGTGGGTTTTTACAAGAACACAATTATAGGTGTGGCCATGACTTGTTACTAAATGGTTATCGTGTGTTTGTGGGGTGTTCAGGTAGGTTAAAGGGTGGAGTTGCTATTGTGGTGAAGGAGACCAGCCCATTTAAGTTGTTGGTATGGGAGGAGGGGGGGAGGACTGTGAGGGTCGACGGGGTGTGGAGAGATGTGAGGGTGTGTTTTTTGGGAGTGTATATGCCTGCTGACAATAATAGGAAGATAAAGGAGGATTTTGTTAGGGAGTTTATAGTTTATCATATGGGAGGATTGCCAGCAGTTACTTTAATGGGTGGGGATTGGAATAGTGTCATTAGAAAGAAGGATGTTGAACTGAGGGGGGCGGGGTGTGTATTGGGTGTACTGAGAGATGTGTTGGGTAGTGCAGGGATTGTGGATGTGGTGGGGGGAGGGGCAGGTGGAACACACCTTTATTAGGCAGTGGTACACGGCGTGTTTGGATCGGGTGTATGTAACGAGGGATGAGGTGGTGGGGAGGGTACAAACGTTAGATGTGGGTTTTCAGACCATAGGGAGTGTTAGTGGACGTGGGATGGGAGGTTATGATAAAATGGTATAAGGGTTATTGGAAGCTTAATGTGAGGTTACTTGTGGGAGGAGAGGGAAGAAATTGTTTCGCGGAGTGGTGGGAACCTTTATGGACTAAGGGAAGAACGGGTGAGGAAATTGTGATGTGGTGGGAGACGTGCGCGAAGCCGGGTATTAGTAGGAATATTATAAGGTAAGGGGTAGGGAGGAAAATCGATCGAGGTATGGGTTGCAGAGGTATCTTGAGGGGCAGTTGAGTAGGTGTTATAAAGGGGGGGGACTTACCCGGTGGCAGAGATAGTGGGTTTGAAAGAGAGATTGCGAGAGATACAGAATGAAAGGTTTGATGCAGTGCGGTTGCGTGGGGGAATAGATGATGTTCTATGGGGAGATAGGCCATCGGCTTGTGTCTTATGGCAGTTTCGGAAAAGGCAGGGGGGATGACTGTAATGGGGTTGGAGGTGAGTGATGACATGGATGGGTATGTCACAGGGCAAATGTTGAATACGACTGAAGTGATGGGAATATATCTCAGTAAGTGGTTTGAGTGTTATTTGCAGAAGGGAGAGAGTGGGGGCAGGAGGGGCAGATCCTGGGGAGGGTATTTTGCAGGTATTGGGAAAAGAGGATAGGGAGGATATGGGGAGTTGAGATTAGTGAAGATGAGATGTGGATGGCAGTGCAAAGTATGAGCAGGAGGAAAATGCCGGGAATGGATGGTATCCCAAATGATTTCTATTTGATGAATTGGGGAGTTGTAAAGGAATGTTTGGTAAGGTTGTTTAATCGAATGAAAGAGTCAGGATGTTTGGGGGTGACACAGCACACTGGGGTGGTAGTGCTAGTTAAAAAGGGGGAGGAAGGGGTGATGATTAGGGATTATAGGGCGCTGTTGATGATGTGTGCGGATTACAAGATATTTGCCAAAGTATTGGGAAATAGGATGAAAAGAGTGCTTGGCAGTGTGATTGAGCAGGGTCAGTATGGTATCCCAGGCCACAGCATGCATAGGAGACATTGGAGGATTAGGAATTTTATAGAGGGTAGAAGGGGAGGTGGAGTACTGGGATTGGATTGGAAAGTGGCATATGATAGTGTGGAAAGAGATATGTTGTGGAAGATAATGCGTAAACAGGAGTTTGGGGAAGAAATTGTATAATGGGCAGAAACGTTGTATAGGGATGCAATTGTGAGGGTGCAAGTGAATGGTCGAGTGGGCAAAGAAGTGAGTATGGGAAGGGCTTTGTGGCAGGAGTGTCCTTTGTCGCAAATCCTGTTTGTGTGTTTATAGAATCCTTTTTACAGTCTGATTGCAGAAGGGGTAGGGAGGGGAGGGTATGAAACTGGTATTGTAGGGTATGTGTGTAGACAGCCTTGCTGTCTGCATAGACAGCCTTACTGTCTGCATAGACAGCCTTGCTGTCTGCATAGACAGCCATGCTGTCTGCCAGCTGAGTTCATATTTCGTGTCATGCTAGTTCCCATAGTTTCCGCCAGAGGGCAAGCCTGTAGGCATACCCATGTGAGTCTGCCTCACCCCTGCCTCTCCCTCACTTGGTGCCCAGACAACACTCAGAGAACAGGCCTACTCCTCTCTCTCTCGCAAGGCGCATGGCCCTGGGCCATGGCCCACAGACATGCAGCCTGTTACTCGCACCTTTATTACAAATAAAGTAAGAAGCCTCTGAAGACCTTATCATTGCATTCCCGCTACCAAGAACGACAAAATAACACGTCGTTATATGTGGATGATAAGACTGTCTTGGTGGGAGGGGAGGAAGGACTCAGAAATGTGGGTAGGATTATTCATATTTTTGGGAGGGCAACACGAATGTCTGTCAATGGGGCAAAGTCTAAACTGTTGGAGGTGGGAACATGGGTGGGGGTGGGATGGGAGCGAGGTACGGGTGGCCTGTCGTGGGCCAGTTAAAGATTTGTGGGGTTATATTTATGAATGATTCTCAGGAAGGCAGGAGGGTGAAATCAGCAGGGGTTGTGGGGGTGCAATGCATAGGATGGGGGATGGAGGGCAAGGGCCCTAGCATTGCAGCAGTGTGTGATTGTTGTAAACACGATTGTGTACAAGAGGTTATGGCATGTAGCAGTGGTGTTCCCGTTGCTGCAGGAGGATGTGAGGGGTTTGGAAAGGAGGGTGTTCAGGTATGTGTGGGGGTATGGTAGACAATGGCTGCGGAAGGAAATGGTAATGCAAAGGGTGGGGTTAGGGGGTTTGGGGCTTATATCTATTACTATACGACTGAAGTGTGTGTATGTGAAGCATTGTTATGGGAGGATAGGTAGGGTGGGTGGGAGTAGGGTGGGCAAGGTGATAAGTGACCTGCAGAGATGGTGGGAGGGGAAAGAGCTGTTGCTGTGTGGAGATATGTTGTGGTGTCTACTAGCTGTGAGGGAGCCTAAGGGGTTAACAGTGAGTGCATTGGGGAGGGTAGGGGAGGTGAGGGACTTAATGGAGGGGGAGGCTGTGTTTTCATTGTATGATTGGAAGGGGATATGGGGGGGGGTTGAGCAGGCTGAGGTTGAGGGCAAAGGTTAGGGAGCTGATTTTTAGGTTTTTAACATGGGGTGGTAGTGTCTCGGGCTCTTTTGTTTTGGATGGGGTTGGTGGTGGTGTCAGTTTGTGGTAGGTGTGGGATGGAGGATACTGCGTATCATGCTGTATATTTCTGTGAATGTTTGGATAAGGTTAGGGTATGGTTTGCTGGGTTCTTTGTATGATGGGGGGATTTTGGCATTAAGGGCTTTGAGTTTGGATATAGGGGGCGTGGGTGTGGATGTACGGAGAGCACTAATGAATTTGATAGTGGATTTTGTCTATGTTTCATGGAGGATGAGGAAGGTTAAGGGGGAGGTTAGGATCAGGGCCATAGTGGGACATATGTATAGGACGAAGTGCAGTTACCGAGAAATTTATGGGTGACATGGGATGTTTTTTGCCAAGACAGCTATAGGGACATGTTGATCGGGAAATTACTTGTGGCATGACGAGGGAAGTTCTTAAATGGTCTAGTCTCCGTGGGGGGGATGTTGCTTGGTTGGGGGAGCGAGTGGTTTAGGAGTGTGAAAGATGGCATGAATGGGGAGGAGTGAAAAGGAGGGGGAAGGGGGCCGAGACGGATGACATTTTTTTTTGTATTCCTCGGGTGACGGGCGACGTTTTTGGATGCAGGATGAATGGGTGTGTGAAGGAGTATACATGAATGGCTAGGTGGGTTGACGGTGACATAAATTAATTTTTTATTGGAATTTTTTCAACGGTGGGACATAAGGGGGCTTCCCTGAGGGCAGGTTGAATGTCATTGCAGGTTTTCTGCGTCGGCATTTTGTGTATATTATTAGTTGTCCATGTATGGTTTCATGTTTACACTGTGTGACGTAGTCCTGGTTTTTGCCACTCTTGTATTATACCATATGCTTTTGTGAAAATTTGTTCTTCTTTTATGTAGCGGTGTGGCAAGCCGAGAGGTAGTTGCTTGCCATTGGGTTTGTGCAATGTATAAGACCTTGTATTTTTTCCTTTGAGAAGGACAAGTGTCTTTTTTGTAAACGGTCAATAAAGACCTTTTGTGTAGTATTTACAGTAATTGTGTTAGGATAAAATGAGTTGTATGTCATATCTCATTTTCAGTTTTGAGTACACGATAATGGTTTTTCCATGTGTTTGTAGGAGTTTTGTATTGCAACTTCTGCATGTGAGGGTATTGTGCACGATGATTTTAATGCACTGTTAGGTTTAGGGTTTTTTCGGATTGTCCAGCACTTATTGACGCCTTATAATTAATTTGTTTTGATGTATTTTACTTGGCGATAGTGAGGGTTGTCTACTGATGTTCGTGTGAGAGTTCTTGCTAGGTGGGGGGTGGGGTATAATTTTGCTGGGGTGGGGATATGTGTCAGGGTGTGACATCAGTCTTATTAGGGAAAAAATTATTGTGTAATTATACCTTTTGGTGTACGCATGATGTTATAATGGTTCCCTTGTGTGGGATTGGCATTAATTTAGTGATATTTGATTTTGTGTATTTTCATGATATATATTGATACTTTCTAAAGAATCTGTGTATATTTACTTTTCGCCAGTTGGTTATTGAATAACATTGTATTTTCTTTTTATTACCTTATTGTTGTGAGGTAATTTTATTGGATGTATGCTACTTGTACATATTTTGTCCTTTTAAATAAAATATAAAAAAAACCTCATTAATGAGCTATTATAATGTGTATTATTTTCCCTGGTAACCATGTGTGCTCAACGGTTGTAAAGTATTTATTTCTGTCCGAATTACGACGGGTCTTCTCATGTTGACAGCTAACATTAACGTCAGATTATATCAGAGGAAAAAAAGATAATATCAAAGTGTGGCAATCGATGAATATCTTGTTTGTTTCTTACAGTCTGGTCTCTTCTGAATGAATAACACCTGAGAGACGAGTCGCTGCTGCTACATTAATATATACTGAGATGTATTTTACACACAGTGATTGTTTTGTAATTACCATACCATCTTCACCACCATTACTACCATCACCACCACCACTACTACCATCACCACCACCACCACTACTACCATCACCACCACCACCACTACTACCATCACCACCACCACTACTACCATCACCACCACCACTACTACCATCACCACCACCACTACTACCATCACCACCACTACTACCATCACCACCACCACTACTACCACCACCATCACCACCACCACTACTACCGTCACCACCACCACCACTACTATTACTACCACCACTACTACTACCACCACCACTACCATCACCACAGCACTACCACTACCACCACTACTACTACTACTACCATCACCACCATTAACATCGCCTCCACCACCACTATCTACGTATGTCACTACTACGACCACTCCCTCGACAACAGACATCCCCACCAGCACAATTCAGTCAGCACAATAGCCGATGAATCACACTCACAGCTATCACCATCACAAAGTGATGCTGTTTATAATGTTTGCTGGGTCTGTCATCACAAGGGCTGTCATCAACACATCAACCATAGGTCCCTGTCTCTTGACCACAAGCAGGAGCTGTTTTCAACATAACCCTGATTCGACGTTTCTTGATCACAAGGGCTATCAGCCATACATCAAACATGGGTCCCTGTTCCTCATAAGAAAGAGCTGTCATTAACATATCTCAACCACATACTCGTACAGGTGGCAGCAATTAAGTTTCCCACAATTCCATGTAACTATTTTATAAGTGGAAATAAATGGTATAAAATACCGACACAATGGAAAAATAAACACATAAGCAGTATAATGTGATCCTTTATTGACAACGTTTCGCCCACGCAGTGGGCTTTATCGAGTCACAGACAGATCTACCTGGAAAATGAACAACATGGAGATATATATAGGGTACAGTCAGGTGGAGAATGCTGGGTCAGGTGGAGAAAGCTGCATGTGACAGTCTTAAAAGTAGTGTGATAGTTAAAAACATTGTGTGACTTAAAGGAGCTGCAGTGTACCATTCTTGAGTTCTAGGTGGGATAGCGTTGAAGAAGTTTCTTGGCAATAGGTTCAGCTATGTTGTAGAAGCCGTTGTTCTGGTTGAAGTTGTTGGATATACAGATGAGTGATGATTCTAGGATTCTTCGGTATTGCGTGTTGTCTTTCTGGCGATGAGTCTTGCGTTTCTGTAGTTGATTAAATGGTTGTGTAAATTTCGGTGTTGAACACAGGCATTTCTTGAGTCGTCAGATCTGCCTGCGTACTGGTGTTCTGAAATGCGTGTTTGTAGGTCTCTGGATGTTTCGCCAACGTATAATTTGCTGCAGCCATTACAAGGATTGTGTATACCCCTGCCGTGGATTGAAGCTTTTCCTGTCTGTTACTGGTAATGTCCTTGATGGTGGTGGATGTGGAGGTGGATACTGGAATGAGGTCTTAGAAAAATGTTGGAAACTTGTTTGGAAATGGAGTTGGTGGGAAGGACTATGTATCTCTTCTCAGCAGTGTCTTCTCTGGGTGTGTTGAAGATGTTTAATGCCCGTCGTCTGCAGTCTCTAATGAAGTGACGAGGATAGTGAAGTTTGGAAAAAACTTGTTCAATGAGGGAGCATTCCTCTTCAAGGAACTCACTGCTGCAGATTCTGAGTGCACGCAGGAAAAAGCCTATAATTACACCACGTTTAATTTTGGTGTCGTGGTGAGAGTAGAAGTGGAGAAGATCGTGTTGATTGGTAGGTTTTCGATAGACTTTAAAACGAAGTTCATGGTCAGCTTTGCAGAGAAGAACATCAAGAAAGGAAGAGTGTTGTCGACTTCTTCTTCTAGTGTAAACTGGATTGATGGCTCAACCTGGTTGAGTTCGTGTTGGAGAGCTTGAACGTTGAAGTGTCTGGGAGTTATGATGAGAATGTCGTCAACATAACGAAGCCAGGTGACAGAAGAGGGAATAATAGTGGAAAATCGCTCGGCTTCCAAATGTTCCATATATAGGTTCGCAAGGACGGCACTAAGTGGCGATCCCATGGGTAGTCCAAAAGTTTGTTGAAAGAGTTGGTTTTTGAAAGAGAAACATGTAAAGCCTGGCTGGAAGAGGAAGATCAAGCGAGTCGTCAATTTTCCTGCGCAAGAGATCGCTAGCTTGTGTAGTAGGTACTTTGGTGAATAGGGATGTTACATCAAGGCTGGAGAGTTTCTTGTTTCTGATGTTGATGTTGCGAATGCGATTGAGAAGGTCACCAGAGTGTTTGAGATGTGCTGGACTGATGGTGCCCAAAAGTTTGGAGAGGTGTTTAGCGAGAATTCCTGAGATTTGGTGGGGAGCACTGCCTATTCCCGAGGATATGGGCCTCAATGGGATACCTGGTTTGTGAGTTTTTGGCAGACCGTACATTCTGGCAGGTCTGGGGTTGCTGGGAATGGTGTGTAGAAGTTTCTTTCCTAGTTCTGATTCCCTCAGAATGCGGCGAGTCTTGTGAAGAAATGTTTTGGTGAGGTTGTCCACTTGATTAGTAGTGAGAGGTTTGTAGGTATCTGGGTCATTAAGTAGATTAAGCATTTTGTTCCTGTAATCTCAAACACTCTGGTGACCTTCTCAATCGCATTCGCAACATCAACATCAGAAACAAGAAACTCTCCAGCCTTGATGTAACATCCCTATTCACCAAAGTACCTGCTACACAAGCTATCGATCTCTTGCGCAGGAAAATTGACGACTCGCTTGATCTTCCTCTTCCAGCCAGCGATTTCATCGACCTTGTTGAACTATGTGTGGGCTTTACATGTTTCTCTTTCGAAAACCAACTCTTTCAGCAAACTTTTGGACTACCCATGGGATCGCCACTTAGTGCCGTCCTTGCGAACCTATATATGGAACATTTGGAAGCCGAGCGATTTTCCACTATTATTCCCTCTTCTGTCACCTGGCTTCGTTATGTTGACGACATTCTCATCATAACTCTCAGACGCTTCAACGTTCAAGCTCTCCAACATGAACTCAACCAGGTTGAGCCATCAATCCAGTTTACACTAGAAGAAGAAGTCGACAACACTCTTTCTTTCCTTGATGTTCTTCTCTGCAAAGCTGACCATGAACTTCGTTTTAAAGTCTATCGAAAACCTACCAATCAACACGATCTTCTCCACTTCTACTCTCACCACGACACCAAAATTAAACGTGGTGTAATTATAGGCTTTTTCCTGCGCGCACTCAGAATCTGCAGCAGTGAGTTCCTTGAAGAAGAATGCTCCTCATTGAACAAGTTTTTCCAAACTTCACTATCCTCGTCACTTCATTAGAGACTGCAGACGACGGGCATTAAACATCTTCAACACACCCAGAGAAGACACTGCTGAGAAGAGATACATAGTCCTTCCCACCAACTCCATTTCCAAACAAGTTTCCAACATTTTTCTAAGACCTCATTCCAGTATCCACCTCACATCCACCACCATCAAGGACATTACCAGTAACAGACAGGAAAGCTTCAATCCACGGCAGGGTATACACAATCCCTTGTAATGGCTGCAGCAATTATACGTTGGCGAAACATCCAGAGACCTACAAACACGCATTTCAGAACACCAGTACGCAGGCAGATCTGACGACTCAAGAAATGCCTGTGTTCAACACCGAAATTTACACAACCATTTAATCAACTACAGAAACGCAAGACTCATCGCCAGAGAAGACAACAGCAATACCGAAGAATCTAGAATCATCACTCATCTGTATATCCAACAACTTCAACCAGAACAACGGCTTCTACAACATAGCTGAACCTATTGCCAAGAAACTTCTTCAACGCTATCCCACCTAGAACTCAAGAATGGTACACTGCAGGTCCTTTAAGTCACACAATGTTTTTAACTATCACACTACTTTTAAGACTGTCCATGCAGCTTTCTCCACCTGACCCAGCATTCTCCACCTGACTGCCCTATATATCTCCATGTTGCTCATTTTCCAGGTAGATCTGTCTGTGACTCGATAAAGCCCACTGCGTGGGCGAAACGTTGTCAATAAAGGATCACATTATACTGCTTATGTGTTTATTTTTCTATTTTATAAGGCTGGAAAGAGGGGATTTTCTTTTTACATTGAATGCATTATGTTTAACGTAGTGTTTTCCAACCTTTCCGAACAAGAAGACTCCTTTTTGAAGTGTTAAAGAAGTGTTCAGATATTTGGGAGTGTACCTGTCGCCAGAAGGGTCTAAGAAAGATGAGTTCAACCATAGAATTGCCGAGGGAAAAAAGGTGGGTGGTGCAGTGAGGCATCTGTGGATACAAAGAACGTTATCTAAGCATCAGAATATAGTGGTATCAACACTTATATGGCTGTGAAAGAATAGTTTTTAAATGTTCTGTCGAGGAGGAGGCTGGACATAGTGGAGATGTGATGTCTGTGGGTAATGTGTGGTGTGAATATTATGCAGACAGTTCGTAGATAAGAGACTAGAAGATGTGGCTTTACTAAAAGAATTATCCAGAGGGCTCAGGAAGGCGTTATTGAGGTTTGGACTCTTAAGAGAGTTTGGAGCAGGATATGATGACTTGGAGTGTGTATAAATCTTTAGTAGAGGAAGGTGGGGTAGGGGTCGTCATGGGAAATGCTGGAGGGAGTTGGTAAATTAAATTTTGTCTGCGAGGGACTTGGACATCCAACAGACGTGTGCGAGCCTGTGGAGTGGAGTGACCTGACGTGCCGTTGGAGTGTGAGCAAGGTAACATTTATGAAGGATTCGGGGAAATCAGTTAGGCGGACTTTAGTCCTGGAGGTGAGAGGTACAGTGCATGCACTCTGAAGAAGGGGTAATAATACTGCAGTTTAGAGGGGCATCTGAGATGTGATGTCGGAGTGCCTCTGGCAAGACGGTGATGGATTGAGTGATGGTGAAAGCATTTTTTCTTTTTCGGGTAACCATACCTTTGTGGGAGACGGCCAGTATGTTAAAAGAAAAGAACTGTTTTTTAACCTCAAAAATTTTTGCTGTCTGGCGAGTAAAGACTTTGATAGATGACTTAGGAAATGAAACGTTTGCTGGTGAAGCAGTACTTGGTGCCGCCCTGATACCCGGCATAACGTAGGGTCCGCGGACCACATTTTCAGAACCATTACTTTAATATCTAATTCAGTACTTTTTTCTATGAAAATTGACTGAATTACAGGAAAAGTTATGAGCAGCTTATCTTTCGAAATGTTTGATAAATAATTAACAGGTGCCTACGAAAAAAATAGACATGACATCAATGACGACCTCCTTAAAATAAGGATTAAAGTAAACTATCAGAATAAACACAATATATATAACCTGATCTTGTGTTAATACTGTGGGTGGCTCGCGAGTTTGTTTAGTTTAAAACCTATCCATTACACGAGGGTCATTAACACCCTCACCTATACACTACATGTCAACGATATCTTAACAAATATAGGAATAAAAGAAAACTCTCAATGTTCATACACATAGAGACGTACACCTAGTTATGCCCTAAGGTTGGTTAATGGGCTTTAAAGCCTATCGGCTACACTAGGGTCATTAAGGTTCAACTTAACATTTCACAACCTGACAAGAATGTTTTAATCCCTAAAACAGGAAATAAACTCTCAGCATATATAGACTGAGAGAAATACACCTCCATGTGTATATATCCTTTGTGCCTCAGCATGGTGTTATTTCTTGCATTTTTATTAAGCATAGTGTAAAACGCTGCTTTATGGAATTATCGTAAATAAAATAACTAGTATACAATTAATAATATAATTAAACTCTACGTAATTCAGAATTTTCATATAACAATAAAATGGAACATAAACAGTTTTACCAGTTGGCAACACTCAGCCATTTTTTTTAATCTTGAAAATCATATATTTGTTATAATAATCAGCGCCCCCAACATTATACAACGTTGGTCAACAAACATTATAAGCATTGTCAGGGAGACTCGTCTATTGTATGTTCCATAACAGCGCAACTATAACAATAAAACCTTGTATTAATTCACAGATAAATAACATTCATGTATATTGCAATGGGCAGAATAAACAAGCAGTACTAACAGAGCTCAGTGCAACGACTACCCGACCTAAATGTCAGTCTCATAATTAATGTAGAGGAAAAGATAATTGAGAGCCCATTGTTTTTGATTGGGCTTTATCAGATTAAAATTTGAAACGAATTCATTGAGTGTTGAGAGGAAGAGAGTGAGTTTTATGCCCACCATATACACGACAGTGCTCTGCATACGGTGGTATTATATCGAAAGTGTTTTAATAAGACTCAGTATACTGTTTATGGTATTTTATTGAGATGTTTCTCCCATCAGGAATCTTACGAGTTCTCCTTATGAGTAATATACAAGCCGTACTATGCACTGGAAGTGGGTATATGCAGACATGTGTTGCTGATTGTTAGAGACATGCAGTTCCATGCACTGTTTACCACGAGTCATTAATGCTGCCTACTCACCACTAGACGACAATACTTCAACCCCTAAGTAGGGATTTCCAGTAAACCCTCAGCATATATACAGTGAGAGTATACACCCACTCTGCGTAAATGATTCTGCACTTCCGTCCGAAATGCGATGAATCTTTGGCCTTTCAAAATTTTTACTCCTTTGTGTTTTTTTTATTTGGAAATTATTAAAAGTAATAATAATAACAAGAATAAAAGTAATAAAAATAATAAAAATAAAAATAATAATAACAGCAATAAAAGTAATAATAATAACAATTATAATAAAATGAAATAATAGTAATAATAATAAAAATAATTACAACAACAACAACAACAATAATAATAATAATACGCCTACGCTCTTCCTACTTACAGAATGAGTTACATTATTTACACTAGCAACACAGTACAGGAGAGCTGCAGTAATAATCGTAACACACGCACAAAGGTCACCCCTCACAACAATGCCCTAATTACTGCTATAATCCCCAAAATTACTGTAATTCGAACAGGAGATTTCGCCTTAAAATTGGTAGTGAACATATATTTTTAGATATCAGCCTAGAGACCTTGGCCTTTTATACTTGAAAACAAATAAATGGCAATAAAATAATTTATATTTTTGGGGGAAGTGAGAGAAATGTACGCAAATATTAGGTGAATAGCACTCAAATAAATTTTAAAATAGGTGACTTGGAGAAATGAGGAAAAATTTGGCAGTGAGAGGTGGAGGCTGTGAGGCCAGGAAGCAAGACGGAGCCAGATCTCCCAGCATCACCCATGAGATAAGATAAGATAAGAGGGTCGCCTGTCATGCAGAACTGGCGGGGTGGGTCCTTGGTGCTATAATGTTGATTTAAACTGTTTGCTATAGTATTAGTCGGTCATTTTGTGTTGTCCATTACTCTCATGACGCATATTGAAGTTGTTGTGAGTTGCTTTTACTGATGTCAGCAATTTTCCCAACCACAGCTTTTACTTGACTTTATCAAGCTACCAGAATGATGTCAGCTCTCAAACTTCAGTTGCCCTCTCATATAGGAATTAAGACTAGGAATGCTCAAGGTTCTTTTGTTTGACATAACTCGGCTTAGAGTCAGTTAAGGCTTCCCGACGATGGAGCATCTTAGGCAATAAATATTCGATTTCATTGTTTAGGAATATAAGACGTCTATTGTTCGGCAGTTAGTTTTAAAAGTAAAAAAAGTTAGACAATGAAGAGTTCATTTTCATAAGGCTTTTTTTATCAACAAAAATAGCATCATTCATACTAAGGTCCACACACACACACACACACACACACACACACACACATGGAAAAGATTATCTGGAGAAAAGTGGTGAAGCACCTAGAAAGGAACGAGCTTATCAACGACAGCCAGCACGGGGGTTCAAGACGGGATATCCTGCGTCACAAACCTACTGGAGTTCTATGACAGGGTAACAGCAGTAAGACAAGAGAGAGAGGGGTGGGTAGACTACATTTCTTGGACTGTAAGAAAGGCGTTTGACACGGTTCAACAAGAGATTAGTGCAAAAGCTGGAGGACCAGGCAGGGATAACAAGAAGGCACTACAATGGATCAGGGAAACCTGTCTGGAAGACAAAAACGAGTCATGGTGCGTGGTCAGTATTAGGACCGGGTGTTTCTGGTATTTGTGAACGACATGACAGAAGGAATAGACTCCGAAGTGTCCCTGTTTGCTGATGATTGAAGTTGATGAGAAGAATTCAATCGGACGAGGACCAGGCAGAATTACAAAGGGATCTGGAGAGGCTGCAAGCATGGTCCAGCAACTGGCTCCTGGAGTTCAACCCCACCAAATGCAAAGTCATAAAGGGTTGGGGAAGGGCAAAAAAACCGCAGACGGAGTACCTCTGGGGGGCCGGGCTACAAAAATCACTCAAGGAAAAGGATCTTGGGGTGAGATAACACCGGGCACTGCTGCAGCATACGGGCGCTACAAACCTAAGAAAACATTTTTGACATCTTAATAAGGCCCTCGTTCAGGACCCTGTACACTGTGTTCGTTAGGCCCATATTGGGTATGCACCCAGTTTCGAACCTACACCTAGCCAAGCATGTAAAAGCTAGAGAAAGTGCAAAGGTTTGCAACAAGACTAGTCCTGAGCTAATGGGGATGTCCTACTAGGAGAGGTTAAGGAGATGACCTGACGACCCCTGGAAGACAGTAGAAATAGGGGATAAGGGTAACGACTTATAAAATACTTTAGATGAATCGACAAGGTGGACAGAGAGAGAATGTTCCAGAGATGGGACACAGCAACAAGGGGTCACAGTTGGAAGCTGAAGACTCGGATGAATCACAGGGATGTTAGGAAGTAGTTTTTCAGTCACAGAGTTGTCCCGGAAGTGGAATAGTCTGGGAAGTGATGTAGTAGAGGCAGGATATACATAGCTTTAAGAAGAGGTATGATAAAGCTCATGGAGCAGGAAGAGTGACCCAAAGGGCCAGTGAAGAGGCTGGGCCAGGAGCTGGGGACTCGACCTCTGCAAACACAACTACGGAGTAACAAAACACACACACACACACAGTGGTTTTTATACCAGACACCAACAAAAACGAATTACACCTGGGATTCTTGCGTGACTATCATTTGTGAACAAAATGTTATTCAATAAAAACCAAAATTAATAAAATTTTGACATTGAGGGAGGTACGAGGGCATGTTCAAGACTTGCATCTCAACTCCTTCCGGGCGCCTTCCTTCTATGGAGCCGTCTCCCGCTAGCTTGCTAGGTACCCGGTGAGGCCCCCAGGAAGTGACGTATACCTAGCACGAGCCAGTCTTAAGGCCAAATCTCTTATGTCTGTGGACACAGGAAAGGGGGACGTTGGGAAAGTGATGATGGTGGTGGGGAAGTGGTGGAAGTAGATGGGTAGTGGTGGGGAAGGGTAGTGGAGAAAATGGTGGTGCTGGGAAAGTGGTGGTGCTGGGGAAGTGGTGGTGGGTAAGTGGAGGTGCTGAGAAAGGATAATACTGGAGAAGTGGCGGGGGCGTTGAAAAAATGGTAGTACTGGGGAAATTTGGGGGTGAAGGGAAGTGGTGGTGGTGAGGCAGTGGAGGTGCTGGGAATAGTGCTGGGATAGTGGTGGTGGAGGGGAAGTGGTGGTGGTGGGGAGCTGGACGTGCTGGGAAAGTGGAGTGCTGGGGAAGTGGTAGTGTTTGGAAAGGGGTGGTGGAGGGAAGGGTGGTGGTGGGTGGGGAGAAACAACACTGATCTCCTAGTAATAATCTGCAGCACCATCACGCCCGCCTCCGTGGATCCTGCAACAACACAGCCTGGGGCTACCCCCCCATCCCCCAGAGAAGGGTGCGAAAATATTACATGGGCGAGACTGCACGTATCGACGTCAGACTACAAGAACGAAAAAGGCCATGAAAGGTCAGTCGCACAAATCACGCAAGCGTCATACAATAAAAAATTCGCGCACAAGGCCAAACTCCTCCTCACAGAGGATAATGGGGGGATGGAGAATGTGACTAGAAAACAACCAGCATCAGGGTTTGTAGCACCATCGGGTAGAAGGAAATTGCATTCTGCTAAACTAAATCCCTTGCATGCCTTCTGCTAGGTAACCTTCCTTGCGTGTTTTCAGACCTGCTTGTAAACCCTTTTCCTCCCATTCGCCACGACTCAGTCCTCAGCAGCTGCAGGGGGAGACAAACAGCAGCAGGAAGCTGCTGAAAGTTTTGTCACTCTCTAGGTCAGTGCTGAGTCCCTGCGATGTTTCCCCCAATCTTCAGTAGATAGGTTAGGTTAGGTGGGGTTTTCAGGAAACAGGACAAGTATTTCCTGACGCGGGTTTTAGTAAAAAGATGCCCCACAGCTGGATTTTTGGCATCGGCCGAGGCCTTTCATTGGCCTACCGGTCCAACCCTTTAAAAATTATGGTTCAATAGACAGTAATGGCTGGAAGTGGGGAGGGCTGGGGAATTAGATTTGCTTACCTTCCTAGTAACTCCGTTTCATTTCACGCAACAGTTTCGTTATATATTCTCCCCCCTTTCTCTCTCTCTCTCTCCCGCCATTTTCTTCATTCTCTCGTTCTATATCTATATATTTTTCTAAGCCCAATTTTTTTCCCCTTTCCCCCCCCCCCCCCCCCCCCCCCCCCCCCCAACTTTACCACTGGCTATGTTTAACTTAGCCACGTCCTCCCTCTCCCTCGGTCCATTCTCTGTTTACTTTCTCCTCCATTTATTTTAAACCTCTTTGGTTTGTACTTCAGTTTAATCTCTTTATATCCTCTATCTGTCTGTCGTTAGCCCATTTTTCCGACTGTCTTTTTCTTGCTATATTATTCTCCTTATCTCTGTATCTTGAAAATTATCTCCTTATCTCTGTATCTTGCTACATTACCCCTCCTTATCTCTGTATCTTGCTACATTACTCTCCTTATCTCTGTTTTTTGCTATATTACTCTCCTTATTTCTGTATCTTGCTATATTACTCCCTTACCCCGTATCTTGCTATATTACTCTCCATATCTCTCCGGTTTTTTTTGCTTTCTATTTCTCCTTTCGACTGTTATATAATTTTATTTTTTTTTGTCTAATATTTCTATATCAAAAGACAATCACAAAATAAAACTAGCAGTGTTAATAACACAAAGCGAGTGAAGCTGCGCATTTGTTAATGCCTGAGATGCCTAGGGATGCTAGTGGCTTTCTTTGATTAATATTTTGTAATTTAAAAACCAAAATTGTAAACTTTGCAAAGAAATAATTTTTTTTTTTATTTTTCCATGTAACTTTTGTTTAAATCTTGAACAATCTAGACTCGACGTGGGGAGAGCTTTTTTTTCCACGGGGAGCGCTAAACACGTGGGATTATGAGCGCCTGGGGGGGGAAGGGGGGGGTTAGATTCCAGGGGGATGAGTGGCCTGCGGTTCCTTGGTCAAGGCTTCCCCCCCCCGGGGGCATCAAGGCCACCAACTGATGGTTGTGTAAAAGAGGCTGCTTAAGACAAGACACTCCGTGGCATCTGTTTTTACGGAAAAATTTTCCGGGGATGTAAATTTTAGATGTATGCAAACTATCCTTCCTCTCAAGAACAACCTTCACGGACTGTTGAACCATTCTGGTGTGCCCCAAACGCTCGGTAAATACACTGTCCATTTTTTTCCCGTATTCCAAGACAAATCACCACAGCAGCAGATCGATTTGTCTTGAACAAAAGGGGGAAAAACCTTTTTTTTTTTCCCGCGTGGTATTTTTGCAAATAATAAATTAATTGGTCTTTTTTCCCCCCTTCCTCCTCCTGAGGTCTGAGATTTTTTTCTAGCCAGATCAGTAGCTTTTTTTAGCTTTTTATTATGTTTAGACGTACTTTTTTACTGTCTTACAATGAATACCTATTGTACCTTATCTTTCAATCTTGGTTTAGTAAACCAGTGGGGGCCCTTTAAATCTTGGTTTAATTGACCCCTTGACGCGAGAGGGGCGAAGGAGAGTACTATTCTCTGAATCGATGGCTTTCCCCTTGAAAAACAACACTAATGTCTTCCATGATCTGTCGATTAGTAGAAACTTTTCATTAGTAGAAACTATTTCTCTCTGCTATGTTTTTTATCTGTCTGATGTCCTCTAGAGAGATTCTGACCCCGCCAGAGTACCATCACCCCAAAAACCAGAATTGAGTTCACTGGACAGTTTCTGTGTTTCCTTAGATCAAACAGAAAAAAAGGGGGAAAAAGGTCCCCGTGTCGCACACACTCACACAAGTCAAATTTTTGGGCCCCCCAAAAGTAGTTTAGAAGTCCCACTACAACACGATTATATGAAAGGATAGAGGGGGAAAGTCAGAAATTGCGTAGAGAGAGGCATCCCTTCTGACTAGGTTAAAGCGTTGGAAACCAATTTAACAGGGCTTTTCATCTAACATGTTATTTTTATACCCGTCTTGGCAACGAAGCGCCAAGGCTGTTGCCCACTGCAATGGGCTTGATTTTGTCCTTTTTCCGGGGGCACATAGTGATGCACCAAAGAAGAGTGACCTAATGGCCCTGGGACACCCCCCAGGACCATTGGAAAATTTGGGAGTTCAGACAACTTTTTGAAACATCCCCCAAGTGGGTCTTAAACCGGTGAACCCCCTGCTGAGCCCTGTGGGGGAAGACATGGCGGCTTTGTCCCCCAGCGTCCTGTTGGGTTAAATGTTCTTCACCCGCTGCACTGTCGGGGAGGCAGTTGGGGCTGGGGGGCCCGGGTGGTTTGTCTCTCAGAGCTTTTTCTGAATAACGTCCAGGGGGGTGATATCTTCACTGGTTTTAAGCCCCAGTGCTCAGTGTAATTTGGGTCTGATTTTTTTAAAATCAGGTGTTTTTTTTTTTTGGGATTTCCCCGGGGGTGTTTGTCGTCCCGAGGGAAGAGGATGAGGGTTTTCTTTAGGGAATGCATTTGTTGCTCTAATAACAGATGTTACCGGCACTTGTCCCCCCCGGGGGGACAGCCAGACAGGCATTGCCAAAAAGCAGTAGGCTGACCAGGATCCATTGATTTCAGGGACATTGTTTTCTTTCTTCAGAAGGACGGCAACTGCTAGCAGCGAGGGCGAGCTGTTTGGGGACGGGCAGCTTCCGGGGGGTTAATTTGATTGAGAGTTTAGGTCCTCTGTAGAGGTGAAGTCAGGGTGGCTGTCAGCTCTGTCTGCTGGGAGAGGCTGTTGGTTTTCCCCGTTTTGGGCTCTCCCCGGGAAACCCAGGCATC
>WNWK01025437.1:10000-28570 GCA_009830355.1 Cherax destructor | reverse complement strand
CCTGGTTTCAGAGCCCGTTAGATTATCCCAGATCCTGGCTCCGTCAATGAACTTTTGGTCATGGCTTCTAATCTTGTTTCTAAAATGTTCGGGGAGAATCGCTGCTACAAGCCCTCTGGATGCAATGCATGAAGACGGGGAAAGCAGGTAGAGCAATCTGAGATGACTTGCGGACGCCAATGCCCCCCTAGTCTGACTGGGAGTGTAGCATTTTCCCACTGCCCATCTTCTAGAATAAGGTTAAGTACTTTAGTAAAGATCTGCCTCAGGATACTGTCATATTCGTGCAGTATAAAGTTATCATATGAAGGAGCACATCTTAGGAAATATGTCAACTTGGGCAGACTCAAGCATTTTGTGAGAAGGTACAAGGCATCATGGGTGTCAAGATTACCTATTCGTTGTTCCATTCTCCTCATTTCTTCTAGTTTCTTCCTGAGAATTGTGTCAATGGCATCGCTTCCCAGAGGTGCTCCAAGCAAGACACTATTTGTAGGGGCAATGACTGATGCTCCTGGTAGTTTTGATGTCACTGCATATATCACTTGTTGATTGACTGAGATGATTTCACATTTGGATGGATTCAGGATGAGACCCATTTCCTGCCCCCGTGTCATCACCTGTTAAGATCATTTAGAAGGGACTCCTTTGTACCTGCTAGTGTGCTATCATCCAGGAACCAGATGTTTAGCTCACTGGTCAGTCTGACTGTGATTTCCTAACTGCTATAAAGAGACAAAAAGTCTTATATATTCATAACTGATTGAAGGAAATACAAATTCAAAGCATTTTCACTGTGTTTCTTTGCTCCCGGACAGGCCCCCATATTACAACCTCAGGTTCAATGGCCTGTTAACCTGAGTGTAAAGGGGCTTGGAGCAAAGCACGTAGAAAATGCTTTAATTGTATTCCTTCAAGAGTTATGAATATATAAGAGTTTTGTCTTTTCCTTCACCAAGTAAATAACAAGGGGCTGTTTACACATATTACACTATATACAAAGGAGTAGTGTTTAGTGCACGCCACAGTTGTCTAGGCTAAACAGCAGCCAAAGAAAGACAAACTTTCCACAACCAGCTCTATGCAGGAATTTCAATGACAAACCGCGAGTGGTATCCACGTCACCTTTGTCATTGTTAAACTCCTTTTAATTGGCTGAACAGTCGTTGATTTGATGATGGGTCATCGCCAAACCCTTAATGATGGTTCACTGGTTGGAGGGAGCCTATGTGAGTGTGTTTAACATGCTCCGAATAAAGGTTACATACTCTTTGCATGCAACAGTTCCCTTGCTGGACACCCTCTGATGATGTGATTTCATGCTCTCCAAACAGGAACATTGAGTCCTTTCTACATCCAGCTGAAACAAAAGGAAAAAGACCTTGGAAATGTTATTGTACAGCTGCTAATACCACGTCTCTTTTCAGGAGATTAAATGCATTCTTGAAATCTAATTTAACCACTGCATTGTCCTTAGGCAGGTTGTTGATATACGCCCTTGTTGCATGAACCGCTGCTTCACTTCCTTGAGAGACCCCAAAGCCAAGTTGGTTTGGTTGAAGCATGATGGCTGCCTCTGCGTGAATACTTCTGACAGCAGCTTTAGAAACGAGGCGGCAAAACGTGTTGCCCACTGCACAAAGTGATGCATCAATAAAAGAAAGGTTTAATTTCGTCAGGAATCAGACCAGCCAAGGAACTGTTGACAAACCTTGTGATCTCTGAAAGCAGTGTCTCTGCAATCTCCCCGATAACTGGATTAACCATTTCCTTTAAATGCTGTGGCATTATTCCAGTGTAACCCCCAGCAGATCGGACGGGAATGACATTATTGCTTTGTAAATGTCCGAGTCTTGCACAATCAGTGGTTCCACAGTGGGGACAGAGGTGTTGGAACTGTTGGTGCCTCTGGTTTCCATGGCAGTGTGCTTTCCTTTAAGTGCTTCTGCAGTTCAGCATCCCTGGGGGCATCTGTATCTTCACTGGTGATAATTCTGATTGCTCCCACTGTGTTGCCCTCTTCGATTTTCTTCCTCACTTGGACTCTGATTTTTAGCTGTCAGTGGAGTGAGTGGGGTTCTCCTCCCATTTTTGTATTGATGGGGAAGGTGAATGAGGTTATCAGCTCTAGAAAAGTCTCTTAAGGATTTAATGATCATTGATTATAATTTCCTTCAGGTTGGAATTCGTGGTGCGCTGTGTTAGCATGACACCTCCCTACGACTCCTGAAGGTGTCAGATGGCACCTTTGTTCTGTCATGATGCCTTCGCTCGTCAGTACCACGGTGGTACTGGTGGTATTGCTGGGAGCATATTGTGTTCGCTTCCAGTCTGGGGAAGCCTGAACCCCAGTGGTGCGCACCCCTGAGCAGCGTTTCTCTCGATTAAAGGAAGCTGGGGTATCCCTGGGACCCAAAGTACCTCTACATGCCAGTCCAGGGACTCCAACCTTCCCTGAGGATACACTATATCGACGAAGGTAAGTGTGTGTGTGTGTGTTTGAATACAGCAAAGTTTGGTCATGTTTTACCACTTCTCTTGATACAGAAAGAAAAAAATCTTCATTCTATATAATTCTTGGCTAGAATCCATCACTTTTCAAAATATTTCATATTACCAGATCTTGTGTTGACTGACCCACGAAGTTAATGCCTCACACAATAAAATAATGTTCTTTGTTTTGCTTCCGTACATTGCTGATTGAACCATGGGTCGTCTTGCACTGAACCATGGGTCGTCTTGCACTTTCTCTCAACATTGTAATTATTCTCTCAGTGGCTCTTTTTTGGAGTAAAACAGCTCATTACATGTTATAGTGAGGTTAATATTGTGTCCTTCATGTCGTAGGACCAATGGACGCCCCAGAGGTCCTGCTGCTGTTGCATGGGACACCCTCCTGGTCCTTCCTCTACCGCACTATGATCCCTGTCTTCCTTGCTGCCGGGCACCGCATCGTCGCCCTCGACCACGTTGGCTTTGGACGCTCCGATAAGCTGACGGACCCGAGCGCGTACTCGCATGACCTTCACGTATCGACGGTGGAGCTGGTGGTGCGATCCCTCGATCTGCAGGTAATACAGACGGGTATAGTACGTGTCTCTTGGCGAGTGTTTCCACCCTCAACCAAAGTCACGGTTGGCTTGTGGGCTCTTTGACAAAAATTCTGCAACGCCTATTACTATGGTTGAGGACTTTGAGGCACTTTGGTGTCCACCAGGGAACCTTATTCTGTGTTGTGGAAGGTTTTTAGGTGGGAATGTGTTGTGGCAGTTTGTAAGGAATCATGAACAAAATTTTAATTTTCGGCATCTATCAAACACACAAAACAACAATAATCAAGATTAATGAACGGAAAATCAAACCTCTCCTGCTGCACAAATTTAGTGCTTGATTTGCCTTGAATATCAACATTTTTGAAATATAATGGCCAAGTTACAACAATCAACCTCTTGCAATTTTCAGGAGACTGGATGTATTATATTCGTGGATTATACAGCTCTCGGTTCTTGGATGTAACGCAACTTTTTTTTCTACAGGGAGTGACGGTGGTAATGCAGGACTTGGGTGGCCCAACTGGAGTGAGTGCGGTTGTTCGAGACCCAGGGCGGTACCGTCGCTTAGTGTTGCTCAACACTTGGCTTCCTCAAGGTGACATTCTGTCTTCGGTCAGCTCGGTCTGGGAGCATCGGGCCTACCTCTCCTGGGCGTCCTCGTCCAGGCCATAGGTCGTCACATCTCCGTAGAGACCGTTTTCAAGGCAGTATCTGATGCCCCGAAGACGCTATCCAGTGGGGCTACGGGGCCCCCTTTCCCTCGGAGCTGTACAAAACGGGACCCTCCTGGTGGCCACTCATGATCCCCCTGCGGGAGAACGACATTGTGGCCCGCGAGATGCAAAAGGCTGCTGGGTTTTTGGAGCACTGGCAAGGCCCCGTGTTACTGGGGTACAGCGACGGGAGACTTTCACGCTGCCGGGACGTCCTCTGCTCCGGCGAGTCCTTCCCAGGGCCTGCCATGTTAAGATCCTAGACGCCGGCCACTTCCTGCAAGAGGACCAAGGACCCGTTGTTGCCAGCCTCGTTGTATCCTTCATAGAACGAGGATGTTGATACTGCAAAGTGACTCGACCCTCCGGGTATAATAATGTAAACTATATTGACGTCTGGTCTTGGCATCTCAGATTATGAAAAAGAATGAAATGCTGAAGCCGAGTGAGCTATTTAGCGGAAGGGATGATTGAGTCTGCATCCTCCCTCAGCAACTAAAACATTTAAGACAGTATTTAAGCCTCTCCAGTGCGTTGTTTTCCTAAAGTTATGAAAGTCTCTGTGTGGACTGTGGTGTGTGTACCACCCAGGTGTGGACTGTGGTGTGTGTACCACCCAGGTGTGCACTGTGGTGTGTGTATCACCCAGGTGTGGACTGTGGTGTGTGTACCATCCAGGTGTGGACTGTGGTGTGTACCACCCAGGTGTGGACTGGGGTGTGTGTACCACCCATGTGTGGACTGTGGTGTGTGTACCACCCAGGTGTGGACTGTGGTGTGTGTACCACCCAGGTGTGGACTGTGGTGTGTGTACCACCCAGGTGTGGACTGTGGTTTGTGTACCACCCAGGTGAGGACTGTGGTGTGTGTACCACCCAGGTGTGGACTGTGGTGTGTGTACCACCCAGGTGTGGACTGTGGTGTGTGTACCACCCAGGTGTGGACTGTGGTGTGTGTACCACCCAGGTGTGGACTGTGGTGTGAACTTAGTTGTTATGCTAAAGATCTTGAACTTAATGTTCCAAGTTTTTTTTTTACCAGCGGGACACGTAGAGGAAGAAAAAGTACCATAAATTTCTCGTCTCTCTCATCTCCATGGTGCCCCTCACATCTCCCTGGTGCACCTCTCATCTCTCTGGTGCACCTCTCATCTCTCTGGTGCACCTCTCATCACTCTGGTGCACCTCTCATCTCCCTGGTGCACCTCTCATCTCACTGGTGCCTCTCTCATCTCCATGGTGCACCTCTCATCTCCCTGGTGCCTCTCTCATCTCCCTGGTGCACCTCTCATCTCCCTGGTGCCTCTCTCATCTCCCTGGTGCACCGGTTCGTATTTCTAACGGCTGCACCACGGCTGTTCATGTGATCACCAACCTCTACCCATGTGATCTGGCATTAGCCAATCATAGGCCTGCCTTTTGAACGCCCCAGTGCCGTGTGAGCCTAGCAGGCAATTCCACTCGGGTAGGCATAGCAGGCAGACATAGGCATAGGCTCTCAGCTCCCATATATCCAACGCCTCATTAAACGCTACCAACAACCAAGCTCATCCTTTATTACATTACCAAATCTGTGCAAAGAACCCCACAACACAAATGGTGGCAGCTTGTGTGCCTAGATTTTGTGTAATCTGAGCAGATTTGACGAGAGGAAGAACCGGTGTTGAGTGCCTCCAGCGTCTCCCAGACCAGCATCACACCAACCGTTACCTCATCTTCCCTCATCCGGTGACGTCATCCAAGACTCTTCTGAAGCAGTGTCTCCAGTCTTCTGGCTTCTAATTGCAAGTAAACCTCTGAAGAGTTGATCTGGGTTTTGCAATTAAGCCACCAAGTAAGCCACTTTATGGGAAAGAGCCTAAGCCAGCCTACAGTCATCCAGTGTCTCCTGCCATCCATTCAGTCCTTCACTGCTGTGTGCAAGAAACAGCATTCAGGTCCACCAGTCCAGTGGGCTTAAGCCAGCTCTTCAGGAAAGCCAGACATACAAGTAAGCCAGTCGTTTCTTCAGCAAAGCCAGTTCCTTGAAGTATTGTCTCCAATCACTCTGTGCTACAAGTTGGAGGCTTGTCAGAGTGATATTCACCATTCCTGTGGTTTATTGTACAAAAAGCCACCTGGGTTAGTGGTTCCAAGGCCGTGAGGCAGGACGCCCTGACGTCATACCGTGCGCCACCAGTAACCAATCACGAGTGAGGGAACTCTCGCTAGTACCGCGCGCCACCACCACCAAAACAAACCACCCGCCAACACCACCACTACTACCAGCCAATATTTTGTGGTATTTTCTACCCTATCTTGGGTACCAGCATTGTTTCTGGCTCACATAGCAAGTCGAGAGTGTCTTCCTTCATCCCAGAGCGCCAACATAAAAGCTTGCTGTGTGAGTTCCTCGTGTAAGCGCATTTCTCCAAGATCGTCAACAGCCACCACCCGCCAGGGTCCAGGAAAATATTCTCCCTCTACCTACATTCGCCGTTCATTCATCATGAGAGACACTATTCTGTTATAGACATTCGTGTGTGTGAGACATTTAAGCAGTGAATTTTCTTAGTGACATTTAAAGACTTGTGTTTCAGTTTCGTGTAAATTCATTTCAAATACTTTTTCAGTATTCAATGTGCTTCGTGTCTCATTTTTATCTATGTTCTTTGTGTAATTTTCTGATCCTGCAGTAAGTACTTTTGTGTGCCAATTTTTATTGTTTTGTGTGCAGTATGACATTGTTTTCCTTCCAGTTTCTCAGTGCAGTATTTGATTAATTCATTATTATTTCAGTGTTGTGATATTATTTCAGTATTGTGATATTAATTCAGTGTTGTGCATTATTACTTCCCTGTCGTTTAATTTTCTCTCATTGCATTCCATTGTGTTTTTATGCAGTGTCTGTGCAATAGTTCCTTATTGTTTATGCCCCAGTGTTCCTAGTTGCATATTTCATTTTCCTGTGTGCTATTCAGTGTGTCCCATTAATTTTTGTGCCAGTATCTCACCTGTTTTAGTTCAACAAACAGTTTACATTTTTGTGTCAACCTCTGCCTCATTTTTTTTAATTTTGCAGAACCTGTTTATTGAACATATTTTGTCTGAAGCAAGAACTTTCTCTTTATACATATTTTTACATGCAAGATTTTATTGCATAAACTATCAAATTCACTGACTGAATCTTGTTGTGTTGTGTATTCTCCTGCAAAACTGTAAGTTTTTATCTTTATTTCAGTCGTGTATTATTGTCTTTGTGTTAAACTTATCATTAATTCCTTGAACAAATTAACTCTTAATATTCATATTTAAAGTACAGTAATATTCATTATTCTCTTATTTTCACTAGTTATTTCAATTGAACTAAGAGTTAAAGTGTTCATTCTCCTTGTGCCCAGTGCAACATTGCTTTTTAATTGTTGCAGTACATTGTTTATACAATACCAAAAATTGATTACACTTTAAAATTATTCTCCAGTAGTGATTACTTGCTCTTGTTATTTTTGCACGCAGTATTGTGTACTTTATTCCATCTTACTCAGTGTTTAATCCTGACAAGTGCAAATACTTCATTCAGCCAGAAATAAATATTAAATTCTAGTGTCATTTTCTCTTAAGAAAATTTGTTTTTTCCAGTATTTTTCCAATTGCATACAATTCATTGATTGTAATTCCACTTTGCATTGATTTATTATTTCTCATCTAGTAATTTTGTTTGAATTCCAGTAGAGAGAGATCACTTTGCAGTTAATCCATACAGTATTCATATTGCCTTTTTATTGCAATTGTAAAGTAATTCCTTAAATTTTTACAGTCAAAATTCAGTGAGTTTTACCTTCTTATGCAGTGTACATTAGATGTTTAACCCTTTTTGCATCTAATTCAATGAATTTGTTTAATTTCCATTTTAACTAATTGTGTACTGTGAATATTTTGTCATTCTCATTTTTACCTGACTTAGTTTTTGTGCAATTTTCATTGCAAGTATGTCTCACTTACCTCAAAGTAGTGTAGCAAATGACGACATTCAGTCCCCTAATGTTCCAAAAGCCCCTTCTGAAATTCATGATAGTTCATTACCAACTATTGAGCAATGTGTTTGTTCTCACAGCTTGTATCAGAGAGTTATAACAGGGATGCGGAATGTGAAGTTCAGATTCAGTCCTGATAGCTTTGTGCATTACGTATTAACGTAGCCGAACGGTCAAGACACTAGTAAAACTGTCACTCCTGTCTGGAATCCAGTCATAATTGCACACAGGATAGTGTACTATTCCTGTGATGGCTCTTGTTCAAGTGGTAGTTCCTCTCCAGGGGACGCCTTGTTGAGTAAAGACTGTTTGAAATGAGTTATGCCATCTCTTGTTGTCACTTGCCGCCTACAGAAAGACGTCTCTGTAGCAGCTAGTGCTTACTAGAGTGTCTGTTGTTGCTGTGTTCCAGATAGTGATATTATCCCAGTTGACAGTAAGTCCTTTGCAGAGTAAAGTGTCGTGTGTCGAGTAATTATTACCTGCAGTCAGAGATAGTGAGAGCCGTTCTCCTTTGCTCATACTTTGTGTTATTGAGCTATCTATTTCACCCGGGGAGAGTCCTTCCACTCCACCATGCCTGTTCATTCCTTCAGTAGGAAAGTGATCCCAGTCCTTAGTGCATAAAGAAAACTCAGTTTAAGAGATTATTTGCATTTGCTAGCCGAGTCTTTACTAAGGCTGAACGCAATTATACAGTTACGCAAATCCAATGTAGTTGCTGATGCTTTATCGCGTCATGTCAGTGTAGTAACTGCTGATCCTCCGTTTAGTGCTGAGGATGTAAAGACTGCTCAAAGAACAGACCTCATGTGGTCTGGTGTGATTCGATTCCTGCTCCAGGAAGACCTTATTCTCTCTGTGAAGCCACCAGCACCCATTAGTGACTTTGTCATGAACCAAGAATTACTGTATCGCACTACCGAGTTGGGTAATCCTAGTAGAAGAGTATACCAGTTAGTAATTCCACAGTCACTAGTGAAAGTAGCCTTGCAGCTAGTTCACGATGTACCGGATGTTGCACATCCTGGTATGGATCGTTCTGTGAAACAAACCAGATTGAAATACTTTTGGCCTCGTATGTCCACTGATATTACTGAGTATGTTAAGAAATGTAGTGTCTGTATGAAACATAAAGGTAATGTTACTGGTCCTAATCCAATCCAAATCTTTCCTACTACTAGTGAGCCATGGGAAAGAGTTGCACTAGATCTGTTGACCAACTTCCAATGTTCCCTCAGTGGAAACAAACATCTGTGTGTGATGGTCGATCACTTTACCAGATATTGTGAGCTAGTTCCTATCCCAGATAAGACTGCCGAAACAGTAGCAAAAGCGTTCAAGGAACGTATAATCTGTGGACATACCACTCCTAAGTCCCTCATAACAGATAATGGAGGTGAATTTTGTAATGAGATCCTAGAAAACTTGTGTACACTATACAAGATTACAAAATCAACCATTGTTCCGCACCATCCTGCCAGTAATGGGTTAGCAGAAAGAACGAATAAGAAAGTCCTTGACGTTTTGAGAGATACCATCAATCCCAATAGTGTAACCTGGGATGAAGTCATTCCTGATGTTCAATGTGCCATAAATTCTGCTTTTAACGCTTCTATAGGTGATACCCCTCATTATGCACTGTACGGTGTCGATAAGCATTTGCCTTATGAGCTGTTATATTCTAATCCAAAACCAACTTACAATCCAGATGATTTCGTAGCAGTTCGTACCAGTCAAGCTCAAAGTGTTTTCAGACGAATTCGTGAAACACTTCATAAGTCAACAGCAGAATTTACTAGAGTAACCAATACTAGAGCCAAACCGACTAAAGTTCAAGTAGGGTCCAGAGTCATGTTGTTCAACTTTAACAAAACTTCAGCAATGCCAAAACTCGATCAAAAGTTTGTTGGTCCTTATAGAGTAGTCGAACATATTAATGGCAACAAGTATAAAGTTAGAGAAATTAGTACGGGTCAGTTTAAAGAATCGCATTTAGATCATATGAAATTAGTATGCGATGATGATGACGAAGTCCCTGATACCCTGACAATCAGACAAGTGAGACAGAATCTGATAATTCTCCTGTTGCTGTTCCCTCTACCTCTAATGATCAGTCAGATCAACCTGAATGTCGTTATTCCCTACGTACACGACAAGTGTTAAGAAATCCTCAAGTATCATTTGTGGATACCAGTGTAGATCCTCCTCAATCAGAAGTTGAGTTACCTATTGTAACAGAGTTTGATCCACCCAGAGATGATAATCATACAGCCTATATCAATCTCACCCTAGCAGAGTTGGGGTTAAATGTAAATAACCTGTATAGATAAATATGTAGTAAGCGTTTAACTGTGTGTTATAATATCTACTTAGTATTATTAAAAAAATTTTTTTTATGTGTTCACGTTCTCTCCGAGTTCTGAGAATTAACAGTATAGATTTGAGTGCACCAGATCTACCTTGTCTGTTAATCACTACCTTCTTGTAAATATATTTCCTCAGAATTCGTAGATCACATGAAGACAGTTCGATCGAACAAATTTTTTTTTTTATCTCTTTTATCATGATTTTCTTGAATGAGATCATTTAATTAATTCCTATGTATCATGATGCATCATATAGTAATGTAGATTGTTCCGTCACGATAACATCCTTGTGAAGTATAATGTTCAACTGTTGTGTACTTTGACATTGTATAGAATCAGCTGAGAGTTGTTGCCTGTTGTCCTTAGTTTGTATAGTTGTATGTCGAGACGCCATACGTAGCATGACCGAGCTGTACGGTTCGTATTTCTAACGGCTGCACCACGGCTGTTCACGTGATCACCAACCTCTGCCCATGTGATCTGGCATTAGCCAATCATAGGCCTGCCTTTTGAACGCCCCAGTGCCGTGCGAGCCTAGTAGGCAGTTCCACTCGGGTAGGCATAGCAGGCAGACATAGGCATAGGCTCTCAGCTCCCATATATCCAACGCCTCATTAAACGCTACCAACAACCAAGCTCATCCTTTATTACATTACCAAATCTGTGCAAAGAACCCCACAACACAATCTCACTGGTGCACATCTCATCTCCCTGGTGCACCTCTCATCTCTCTGGTGCACCTCTCATCTCTCTGGTGCACCTCTCATCTCTCTGGTGCCTCTCTCATCTCCCTGGTGCACCTCTCATCTCCCTTGTGCCTCTCTCATCTCTCTGGTGTACCTCTCATCTCCCTGGTGCACCTCTCATCTCTCTGGTGCACCTCTCATCTCCCTGGTGCACCTCTCATCTCACTGGTGCACCTCTCATCTCCCTGGTGCACCTCTCATCTCCCTGGTACCTCTCTCATCTCCCTGGTGCACCTCCCATCTCCCTGGTGCCTCTCTCATCTCCCTGGGGCACCTTTCATCTCACTGGTACACCTCTCATCTCCCTGGTGGACCTCTCATCTCTTTGGTGCACCTCTCATCTCTCTGGTGCACCTCTCATCTCTCTGGTGCACCTCTCATCATCCTGGTGCACCTCACATATCCCTGGTGCACCTCTCATCTCACTGGTGCACCTCTCATCTCTCTGGTGCACCTCTCATTTTTCTGGTGCACCTCTCATCTCTCTGGTGCACCTCTCATCTCCCTTGTGCACCTCTCATCTCCCTGGTGCACCTCTCATCTCCCTGGTGCACCTCTCATCTCCCTGGTGCACCTCTCATTTCCCTGGTGTACCTCTCATCTCCCTAGTGCACCTTTCATCTCCCTGGTGCACCTCTCATCTCCCTGGTGCACCTCTCATCTCCCTGGTGCACATCTCATCTCCCTGGTGCCTCTCTCATCTCCCTGGTGCCTCTCTCATCTCCCTGGTGCACCTCTCATCTCTCTGGTGCATCTCTCATCTCCCTGGTGCACCTCTCATCTCCCTGGTGCACCTCTCATCTCCCTGGTGCACTTCTCATCTCTCTGGTGCACCTCTCATCTCTCTGGTGCACCTCTCATCTCTCTGGTGCACCTCTCATCTCCCTGGTGCCTCTCTCATCTCCCTGGTGCACCTCTCATCTCCCTGGTGAGGCTCTCATCTCTCTGGTGCACCTCTCATCTTCCTGGTGCACCTCTCATATCCCTGGTGCACCTCTCATCTCACTGGTGCACCTCTCATCTCTCTGGTGCACCTCTCATTTTTCTGGTGCACCTCTCATCTCTCTGGTGCAACTCTCATCTCCCTGGTGCACCTCTCATCTCCCTTGTGCACCTCTCATCTCTCTGGTGCACCTCTCATCTCCCTGGTGCACTTCTCATTTCCCTGGTGTACCTCTCATCTCCCTGGTGCACCTTTCATCTCCCTGGTGCACCTCTCATCTCCCTGGTGCACCTCTCATCTCCCTGGTGCACCTCTCATCTCCCTGGTGCACCTCTCATCTCCCTGGTGCCTCTCTCATCTCCCTGGTGCACTTCTCATCTCTCTGGTGCACCTCTCATCTCCCTGGTGCACCTCTCATCTTCCTGGTGCACCTCTCATCTCCCTGGTGTACCTCTCATCTCCCTGGTGCACCTCTCATCTCCCTGGTGCACCTCTCATCTCCCTGGTTCACCTCTCATCTCCCTGGTGCCTCTCTCATCTCCCTGGTGCACCTCTCATCTCCCTGGTGCACCTCTCATCTCTCTGGTGCACATCTCATCTCTTTGGTGTACCTCTCATCTCCCTGGTGCACCTCTCATCTCCCTGGTGCACCTCTTATCTCCCTGGTGCACCTCTCATCTCCCTGGTGCACCTCTCATCTCCCTGGTGCACCTCTTATCTCCCTGGTGCACCTCTCATCTCCCAGGTGCACCTCTCATCTCCCTGGTGCACCTCTCTTTTACCTGGTGTAGTTTTCATTTCCATCATTGTCAAGAGATGAAGGAACATGTATTATTGGACTTCAGATGTGTTATTGTACTTAAGAGTCTGAGTTACTGTACTGAAGGATTGTAAAGTACGACACTCAAACACCCATGTTATTGTTCACAAGATCCTTAGTAACTGTACTCTAGAATTCCGATATTGTGCTCAAAATATTGTACTCTAGTGTCCATCTAACTGTACTCCAGGATGCAATACATTGTTATTATAGATCATATAATAGAATTTGAAAGTCCAAATTATTATATTCATTTATCCAATTTGAGAAGGAATTAGTTAATGTACTCATAATAATCAAATTACTGTACTTAAGACCCAGGTATTGTAATTGTACATATTAACCCTGGATAAACTACCCTCAAAATTCTGTCACTCCCATGAATGGTATACAATACCAACATGATGAAAATTAAAAACATGTGCAACATCTGGGTATCTTTATTGTAGACGTTTCGCCCTCCAGTGGTTCAGAGGACATCTACATATCCTTCTTCACGGCTGCTACTACTACCACCACCACTAACCCATTCCTCGGCTATGATCTACTTCCACTGGGGAATCCCGCCTACCAGGGACTATGCCCTCGTCTGCTACCCGTCCCCTTCCACCTGGCGCCAGTATATAAGCGCCAGCCTTCTTGCCTGTGCTCCAGTACTAACTAAGTATAGTTAGACTGTTGGGTTTAGTTCTGACTCTTTCTCTTCCACTTCAGCTCTTCCTCTCACCGGCTATTCTTTGTCTGTCCCCACTTCCCCCTCGCCCCTAGTGGGTCCTTACCTGAGAGTCTGAACTGAACTGTGCTCCAGAGTCTTCACGACTACGGTGCTCGTCACACCAACTCCAAGGCTCAGGCACTGATTATTTCATCTTTTGTATATAGTTCTTCTGTCTTACATTCATGTCCTTGAATTTGTATTGATAAAGCCCCTGGGTGGCAAAACTCCTAAAAAAAAGGTAACCAGATGTTGCACATGTGTCTAATTTTCATCCTCCCTTCGTGCTTCTGTGACTCATTAATGGTCCAAGTCGGGCCGAAACGTCGTGGTAATTTTACTGTCACTAGCTGCCACATTATGGTGCACCAGCAACTACTGCTGTGATTGGCAGAGCGAGAGAACAGGATTACACAGGTCAGTGCCGGATTAGCCGGGCTGTGGTTCATACGTTGGACTACGTGCGGCCAGCAGTAACAGCTTGGTTGATCAGGTCCTGATCCACCGGGAGGCCTGGTCGTGGACCGGGTCTCGGGGGCGTTGATCCCCGGAATACCCTCCAGGTAGACGGCATAGTTGTTTACGTCTCGAAATTAGTCAGGTCACTGTTGCTGACCACCAGCGTCAGCACTGTATGACCCTCATGGGTTTAACGCTTAGTTATGATTATAATAATATTGATAGTTTAGCGATTTTTTATAATAATAAAATAACTTGTGAGTGGGACAAAATATTTGTGTATAATTCAATATATTAAGGGAAACATTTCGCCTCGAGTGTCCTGAAGAAACTGCTCTTGGCGAAACGTTTCATTTAAGAAATGTCCTCAACTGTACACAAGTGTCCGTTTACACAGTTTGTGGGTATCGCCAGACCGTTTACAACCGATCGAATGAGGCATTACGGGGCGAAATGAAAGTGAAAAGTTGGAGAAAGGGGAAAAATATTAGGCAGTTATTGAAAAGTTACAGGAATGTTCAAGACGCGTTGAGTGAAAGAACAGTAGAAAGTAGCACTGTAGTAGTAGTAGTAATAGTCGTAGTAGTAATAGAAGGAGATTTCATCCGGAATATTAACCCGGAGGGCCAATCCACTTCCCCAGGATGCGACCCACAACACACTACCAACACCCGGGTACCTACTTACTGCCAGGTGAACAGGGGCAGCAGGTGTAGGGAAACGTGTCCAAACCTTCCACTTGTCCGAGGAACGAACCTGGAACGTGAGCAGAGGCCGATACCAGTTGAGTCATGTGTCCCCCCCCTCCCCCTGTAGAGTCACAAAGCAGTACTAACCCAGTAGTAGTATTTCTTTCAGTGAGTTTCAGCACATGTCAACATAACCATGTCTGAAAGTGCCAGTAACAAACACACCGGTTATAAGAACAAGTAAAGTAAGAGAAACGAAGTATAAACACTGTATTTGTTTTATTGAAAATTGCTGACACCCATTGACGGCCTTTATTTGGAGGCATTGTCGTACAGTGAAGAGCAGCCTAACAACACCGCTGCCAGGCGCATCGCCGCCAGCCTCGTACAATACACATGAGCGGTGAATGTATATGAATGTACGTATATATGTACACACGCTATGCGCGCCTTTGCCCACTGTACACTCGCCTCGCACCAGGTTCTTGGTACCCCGTGACATAAATATTATGTCTATTCTATAACTACAGATGAGAAGAGTGTGGAACACGAGGGTTGTAGAGAGGGCAACACACTTTTTTTGGGTTATCCTGGGTAATTTACACTATGTATGATAATTCTACTTATATGTACCTGTGCCTAATTAAACTTACTTCTCTTTGGTGATTCCAGATTTGGTTGCTGTTTTGAAGCCTTCGTGGATTTCCAGTATGCAGAAGCTTTGTTTTGTTTTCTTACTGTAGAGCCATACTGTGTCGGTGACCTGATATGGTAGTGTTCCGGCGCAGGTCTTGTCCAGTCGGTGACCCGGCGACTACGTCGGTGCTTCAGATTACCGAACTTTCCCTGGAATTTATTTTTTTTCCAGCAGGCTTAAATGATCTTCCGGCGGTAGTGCGTGCCCTTCCAGCAGTGTCTTCCAGCAGTGGTGAATGTCTTAAAGCAGTGGAAAGTAGTCTTCCAGCAGTCGTATTTTCAATGATTTCCATCAGTTATGTGTGTGGTTCTCTTCTCTGGTATAAACTTTAAGAGAAACGCAGCCTCAGCAGAGACACCTGTCGTGACCTGTGATCAAATCACGAGTTTCTCAGAGAGTGTTTAATGACTTCTGGCCAAACATATCTGCCTGAGGGGACGAAATAAAGAGTAAGCAAGCGGAATGTCCTCGCAAGGAAGACGAATGTTCTTGCAAACAAGTGGAATGTTTAGCAAGGAAGCGGATTGCTTTTGCAAGGAGGCAGAATGTTTGTGCCAGAGGCAACTTTAATTTCCGGGTCATTGTTCTGAAATTTTCAAGTTTCCGGTCCAAAGCTCAACGTCCAATACCCAAGAGATGAATATAGGTTAATGTGTTCATAAATTTTGTGTCACGTGAAGGAAAACAGTGTCGGAGGTGGGGGAGGATTAGGTTAAGGGGAGGGGGGATGAGGAGGGGGAGGAGGAGAGAGGATCGTCAGGTGGACCATGTAGGTAGTCTGTGCTGATTGTCTCTGCTTGTATTCTGTGCTGCTTTGTCCGCCAAGATTTGGTCGCCGGTCTGCGTTCATGGTCTGTGCCGAGGCTCTCTGCTTCTATTCTCTGATGGTCTCTGTGCTGCCGCTGCTGCCGCTGCTGCCGCTGCTGCCCCTGCTGCTGCCGCTACCTGCCGCTGCTGTGTACTTCAATGTTTGTTGCTGGTCTTTACCTTCGTGGTCTGGCGTTGCTGGTTTGCCATCGTGGTCTGTGTTGCTGCTCTCTATCCCCTAGAACTCTACTTTCTCCTCAAGGATACGAATGAGTCTTCAACTGCTTCAGTTAGTCGCCTCTTCAGAAGTGGGTTTCCTGAGGGAGGATGAGGAGTACAGGTGAGAGTGATTTATACCGGTGAAAAGGATTCACACAGGAGAGAAGCATTCACACAAGATAGAAACATTCAGACAGTTGAGAAGCATTTGCATAGGTTAGAAGTATTTAAGAAGACTAGAAGCATTCACACCGGCGAGAAATATCTGCACAGGCAAGCAGTATTTACACAGGTAAGAAACATTTCGAGACTTGAGAAGTATTCGCACTGGCAAGGAGTATTTCCACAGACGAGTAGTATTAGCACAGGTGAGAGGCATTAAAAAAAACATTCACAGTCAAAAAACATTCGCACACATGAAAAGCATTTGCACAGATGGCAATCATTGCATAAGTGAGCACTTCTCCAACATGGAAATAGCCCTATAACACTTGCTACAATGTTTAGTTTTTTTTATATGTGCAAATGACTCGTCTACGGAGATAAATACCATGTCAATGTTCTTCGATGAAAAAAAAAAATGAAGCAAATATGAGGGATAAAGACAAATAAGAAAACTTTAACATACTACAGGAATATTTCTGGTGCCTACAAAATTTATTTTAATGTAAATGCAAGAGTTAAGACAGAAAAGAGGGTCTAGGGGTGGACGTCACACCTGACGCTAGAGAGACAAACAGGAATATGAATAAAGGGAATTTAAAACGCTGGATAGTAGCAGTAGCAGCTGTGATATGCACAGGACACTTTGACCGTGATTCAAAACATTATAAACATCATACTTAAGACCAGCAATGATGTGGCGTCAACATGGATGATCTCATCTCAAAGAAAAGTGAGAAAGTACAGAGGGTTTTGTCATGGCTGGTGTCCCAGAACTACGATGGCTGGGAAACTTGGATTGCTGAACTACACATCACTAGCATGAACACAATATAAAAGATTCTCAGTGACTTTGACATAAGAAATAATTCACTTAGTGTGAAGGTTGTGAGTGGAATGCACTCAACAGACATGCAGAGGAGACTAACTCGAAACATGAATTACATCAGATAATGGACGATCACAGACGGAGTCTAGAAGATTAAACTTAAAACCCAGCAAACACTCAGTAGCGGCCAAAAGAGAGGTGGAGCCAGGAGCTGAGACTTGACTCTTTGTACCCGAAATAGACAAGTACAAACCTTAATTCAGAGCTTCACGAACCGCGAAGAAAAAAGATCACCAGTGAGCCTCACCTGAGGCAGCGGTAGATATCAGGGACGTCGACGAGGAAACAGAGGATGGAGTCCCCCAGCAGGAGTGTGGCGGCCACTTCAGTGTCTTCACCTGCGGGAGGAAGACGAGGAGCGTAAGTAGCCTTGACGCCAGTCACGTCACACGGGGGTGACGGGACAGTCGCAGGGTGTTCCACTTTCCTCGTGTTTGTTTATGAATTGATGAATAAATGGGTGAGTGTTCTGATGGGATGGAGAGTATCTGGATGAATGGGTGGATGTTTAGATGAACGGGTGAATAGGTGTTGGGATGGACGTTTGTCAGGGTGTTTAGATGGACAGGTTAAAATGTGTTTGAATCGGTGTTTGAAGGGGCTTATGGGTGGGTGAGAGTATGCATCATCCTTCCCCCAAGAGCATCCCATCGGATCCCAAGAAAAACCAGAGGTAAATAAAAAAAAGGGGGGGGGGAAGAATATACAAATTTTCTTTGTGGTTGTAGTGGTCCTGTTCCCAGAATCTCTACGTCGAGTACTCACCTTCGGGAGTCATGACGGAGGGAACCTCGGGTTCTGAGGGGGATCCAGACCTCTTGCCGTAGCGGGAGCCTCCAATGAACCGGGAGGATCGGATCTTGATCTCTGGAAGACCCTGAGGCAGATTGGACCGCCCGTTCTGATTGGCATAACGAACCGACCGAACTGGGTGAGAGAGAAACAAAAGGTCTAAGATGGAGAGATGAAGAAAGTGGATAAGAATAAATGTAAAAGAGAGAAGATAAGAGGAAAATAAGTGAATATCTCCACGGCATATCATTATTTGTTTTTTTCTCGACGGAGCTGTGACGAGAAATTTTTCTTGTCTCCATACTATGAGGGGTAATTAGGTACATTAAATAACTTGCGAGAAAGAAGGAAGAGCAGGAGGAGGAGGAGGAGCAGGAGAGGAAGGAGGAGCAGGAGGAGAGGAAGGAGGAGCAGGAGGAGAGGAAGGAGGAGCAGGAGGAGAGGAAGGAGGAGCAGGAGTAACAGAAGGAAGAAATATGCTACAA
>WNWK01025437.1:0-7500 GCA_009830355.1 Cherax destructor | reverse complement strand
TGTGTGTGTGTGTGTGTGTGTGTGTGTGTGTGTGTGTGTGTGTGTGTGTGTGTGTGTGTGTGTGTGTGTGTGTGTGTGAAGGCTTTACAAAGCTCATGCTGAAGTTAATAATGAAAGGTGACTGAAAGTACAGTAACTACAGGGCATTGCTAGGATGTTCTAGTAAGCGACTGTGAAGAGATTTCAGTGCACAAGACGTGCGAGGTAACGTAAAACTAGGAGCCTAGAAGAGAATGCCAGGTGCGAGGCACCAGCCAGACAAGACACAATCCTAGCAGTTAGAAATAACAAACAAAATAACTTCCAATAGACATTTCATTAAACTTCTCTCTTGAAGAACACAACGTAGATAACAACAGAGTCTTGAAGAACACAACGTGGATAACAACAGAGTCTTGAAGAACACAACGTGGATAACAACAGAGTCTTGAAGAACACAACGTGGATAACAACAGAGTCTTGAAGAACACACAGTGGATAACAACAGAGTCTTGAAGAACACACAGTGGATAACAACAGAGTCTTGAAGACCACAACGTGGATAACAACAGAGTCATGAAGAACACAGTGAATAATAACAGTCTAGTGCAAGCTTAGGAAATGTAAGTAGTGTCTGCAAGACCCTGAACTTCACAAATATAAGAGCAATTAACAAGTACTTGCATCAGCATAGAAGCTTCGCATAAACTAGGGCAAAAAAAGAATCTTGAGAAAGTTCAAAGATTTGCAACCAGACTGGTCCCTGAGATGAAAGATGCAAACTAAGCGAAAAAAAAAATGCTGGATTGTTAATTGGGCTAGATGGTATTGGAATAATTGTAGTGAGAAAAAAAGGCACTCTAAAGAGAGGGCACAGGATAATCATCTTACAGGTCAAGGGACACTGGTGCAACTAATGTGACATTTTATTGTGGCAACGTTTCGCTCTCCAAGATCTTTATCAAGCCGTTAGCTTGACAAAACTCCTGGATAGCAAAACGTTTCCAGAGAATGTCACACTTGCTGCACCTGTGTCCTTTTACCTAACATTTTGTCGGAAACTTTATTTTATTACTAATCATCCTTCAGCAGTAAGGAAGTGGAGCCAACAACAGAGCAAGCACACACAAAGGGGCAAAGAATTCCTGTAGTGTAAGGAGAGCAAACAAACAATGCATTAGAAAAGGGCGCAGTGAAGACTAAATCAAAAGAACTCAGAGGAGCAGAGAATAAACCAAGCCAGTTAATAGAAGTGTGAAGGCGTTACAGAAGACTTAAGGCTCAATCCCCGTTCACACAGCTGGGTGAATACACACAGTTGGGTGAAAGCACACAGATATGACGCTCGTTATACCCGGTCCTGCATTCGCATAGTCCTTTACCGCGGTTACATCTTAGGCATTCTTAAGTGAGAGACTGAGTGGTGGCGAGGCTACCAGAGAGGCATGCGAGACCAACAAAGTCGCCATCGTGAACACTGGTAACATCGAAGTGAGAACCGAAGATCCACGATGATGAGGTACTCGTTGCCCTGACATTGTGCCAGGAAAAATGAGAAATATTTTCACAATGGATTCTTTTACCGGGTGAACGAGGCTCTTCTGTCATTTTCATTGGATTTTAATTGTCAGTATATGTTTTTTTTCTCCCTGGAAAAAAATGAGAACTCGAAAATGATATACAAAATTCTGCACAGTTTCCTTCAATAAAAAATAATTTCCTGAAATTGGATTAACTCTGTGATGTCTGAAGACGGTGAAGATCGAGTACTTGACTTTCTCGCCGATGGTCACTAAACAAAGAAAAAAGTATGTACAGTCTTTACATTCTTTGAAAACCCTTAAAGCCTGAACCTTTCGAAGTAACTGAAAGTTGTCAACATCTCCTTAAATCTACATAATTCAACCTAATACTGACTGGTAGAGGGCGAGGGAGTTTTACAAACATGATATTCAAATCAGCCTTCAGATATTTCTCATTAGCATCATAAAAATTATCCAATTATATTCCTGGACCCACCAAGATCCACGACTCTTTTAGGACCCACCAAAGCACACCAAAATACGCAATCCTATTCTTTTTCAACAGACAACACTACTTCCTTGAAGAAGGGGTGCGTTGATGCTATCGGATCAAACCTGATTACTAGAGGAAGTGTTTCTCAAAGTGACAGCTTTTTTTAAGACTTGTGAAGACGTCTTAAAAGTCTTTGACAGCCCTGAGAGGAATACCACCTACTTTTGGTGTGTTGGAGAGGATGTGGTGGCGAGGATGGCTAGAAGACCAGGAGAGCGAGGGAGGACTCAGGAGAGTGTCTGATGGTCCTCGCCACGCCTCAACCCTCTTTATATATCCACAGCAGGCGCGCACACACACAGTGACACATGCTGACACACGCCCATCCACCCACGCCCCCACTACCACTACTACCACCACCAACACCACCACCACCCCTGCCACCACCACCACTACAACCACCACTACTACCACAATCACTACCACGACTACCACCACCATCACCACCACAACCACCACCACTGCTACCACTACCTCCACCACAACTACCACTACCACTGCCACCTCCATCACCACCAATATCACCATCAACACAACAACCATAACTATCCCCACAAATAACAACATTAATAATAATAAGTCAACAATAAAAACAATATAATTAATAGCAACATTAATCACCGGGGTAACAATTTACACACTGGTTCTTTCGTTCTTGCGTGGGAACCAGTGTGGTAGTGTTGGAACCAGTGTGGTAGTGTTGGAACCAGTGTGGTAGTGTTGGAACCCGTGTTGAAATCAGTGTGGAACAAGTGTGTTAGTGTGAGAACCAGTGTATTAGTGTTGAAACCAGTGTGGAACAAGTGTGTTAATGTTGGAACAAGTGTAGAAGTGTTGGAACCAGTGTGGTAGTGTTGGAACCAGTGTGTTAGTGTTGGAACCAGTGTGGTAGTGTTGGAACTAGTGTATTAGTGTTGGAACCAGTGTGTTAGTGTTGGAACCAGTGTGGTAGTGTTGGAACCAACGTTGGAACAAGTGTGGGAACAAGCATGTTAGTGTTGAACCAATGTGGTAGTGTTGGAACCAGTGTTGGAACCAGTGTGGAACAAGTGTGGTAGTGTGGGAACCAGTGTGTTACTGTTGGAAACAGTGGTGGAACCAGTGTGGGAACAAGCGTGTTGGTGTTGGAACCTGTGTGTTAGTGTTAGAACCAGTTTGGTATTGTTGGAACCAGTGTGGTAGTGTCGGAACCAGTGTGTTAGTGTTGGAACCAGTGTGGTAGTGGAACCAGTGTGGTAGTGTTGGAACCAGTGTGGTAGTGTTGGAACCAGTGTGATAGTGTTAGAACCAGTGTGATAGTGTTAGAATCAGTGTGGTGGTGTTGGAACCAGTGTGGTAGTGTTGGAACCAGTGTGGTAGAGTTGGAACCAGTGTGGAACAAGTGTGTTAGTGTTGGAACTAGTGCTGGTACCAGTGTGGGAACCAGTGTATAGTAGCATCGAAACCAGTGTGGTAGCGTGGGAACCACCAGTGTGGTAGCGTGGGAACCACAGGAGTTGTAGCATGGGAAGTATTGTAATACCGTGGGAACCGGTGTGGTAGCGTGGGAACCAATGTTGTAACGTGGGAACTATTATAATACCGTGAAAATCAATGTGGTAGTGTGGGAACTATTGTAATAACGTGGGAACCAGTATGGTAGTGTGGGAACTAGTGTGGGAACAATTGTAATACCTTGGAAACCAGTATGGTAGTGTGAGAATCAGTCTGGTAATGTGGGGACCAGTGTGGTAGTGTGGGAACCAGTGTGGTAGTATGGGAACCAACGTGGTAGTGTGGGAATCAGTGTGGTAATGTGGGAACCAGTGTGGAAACCAGTGTTGTAGTGTAGGGACCAGTGTGGTACGGTGGAAACAAGTGTGGTAGTGTGGGAACCAGTGTGGTAGCATGGGAACTAATGTGGTAGTGTGGGAACCAGTGTGGTAGTGTGGGAACCAGTGTGGTAGTGTGGGAACCGGTGTGGTAGTGTGAGAACCAGTGTGGTAGTGTGGGAACCAGTGTGGTAGCGTTGGAACATTGTGGAAGTGTGGGAACCAGTGTGGTAGTGTGGGAACCAGTGTGGTAGAGTGGGAACGATTGAAATACCGTGGTAAGCAGTGTAGTACTATGGGAACCAGTGTGGTAGCGTGGGAACCATTGCGATAATGTGAGAACTAAGGGAGCCGGCGCAATTCGTGCAGCACGGTAGCGTCACAGGCACCATGTAGCACGGTAGCGTCACAGACACCGTGTAACACGGAAGCGTCACAGGCACCGTGTGGAACGGTAGCGTCACAGGCACCGTGTAGCACGGTAGCGTCACAAGCACCGTGTAGCACGGTAGCGTCAAAGGTACCGTGTAGCACGGAAGCGTCACAAGCACCGTGTAACACGGTAGCGTCACAGGCACCGTGTGGCACGGTAGCGTCACAGGCACCGTGTAGCACAGTAGCGTCACAAGCACCGTGTAGCACGGTAGCGTTACAAGCACCGTGTAGCACGGTAGCGTCAAAGGTACCGTGTAGCACGGAAGCGTCACAAGCACCGTGTAACACGGTAGCGTCACAAGCACCGTGTACCACGGTAGCGTCACAGGCACCGTGTAGCACGGTAACGTCACAAGCACCGTGTAGCACGGTAGCGTCACAAGCACCGTGTAGCACGGTAGCGTCACAGGCACCGTGTAGCACGGTAGCGTCACAAGCACCGTGTAGCACGGTAGCGTCACAAGCACCGTGTAGCACGGTAGCATCACAGGCACCGTGTAGCACGGTAGCGTCACAAGCACCGTGTAGCAGGGTAGAGTCACAGGCACCGTGTATCACGGTAGCGTCACAGGCACCGTGTAGAACGGTAGCGTCACAGGCACCGTTTAGCACGGTAGCGTCACAGGCACCGTGTAGCACGGTAGCGTCACAGGCACCGTGTGGCACGGTAGCGTCACAAGCACCGTGTAGCACGGTAGCGTCACAAGCACCGTGTAGCACGGTAGCATCAAAGGCACCGTGTAGCACGGTAGCTTCACAGGCACCGTGTAGCACGGTAGCTTCACAGGCACCGTGTAGCACTGTAGCGTCACAGGCACCGTGTAGCACGGTAGCCTCACAGGCACCGTGTGGCACGGTAGCGTCACAGGCACCGTGTAGCACGGTAGCGTCACAGGCACCGTGTAGCACGGTAGCGTCACAAGCATCGTGTAGCACGGTAGCGTCACAGGCACCGTGTGGCACGGTAGCGTCACAGGCACCGTGTAGCACAGTAGCATCACAAGCACCGTGTAGCACGGTAGCGTCACAGGCACCGTGTAGCACTGTAGCATCACAAGCACCGTGTAGCACGGTAGCGTCACAGGCACCGTGTGGCATGGTAGCGTCACGGGCACCGTGTAGCACGGTAGCATCACACGCACCGTGTAGCACGGTAGCTTCACAGGCACCGTGTAGCACTGTAGCGTCACAGGCACCGTGTAGCACGGTAGCGTCACAAGCACCATGTAACACGGTAGCGTCACAGGCACCGTGTGGCATGGTAGCGTCACAGGCACCGTGTAGCACAGTAGCATCACAGGCACCGTGTAGCACGGTAGCTTCACAGGCACCGTGTAGCACTGTAGCGTAACAGGCACCGTGTAGCACGGTAGCGTCACAGGCACCGTGTAGCACGGTAGCGTCACAGGCACCGTGTAGCACAGTAGCATCACAAGCACCGTGTAGCACGGTAGCGTTACAAGCACCGTGTATCACGGTAGCGTCACAGGCACCGTGTAGCACGGTAGCGTCACAAGCACCGTGTAACACGGTAGCGTCACAGTCACCGTGTAGCATGGTAGCGTCACAGGCACCGTGTAGCACGGTAGCATCACAGGCACCGTGTAGCACGGTAGCTTCACAGGCACCGTGTAGAACTGTAGCGTCACAGGCGGCACCGTGTAGCACGGTAGCGTCACAAGCACCGTGTAGCACTGTAGCGTCACAGGCACCGTGTAGCACGGTAGCGTCACAAGCACCGTGTAGCACGGTAGCGTCACAAGCACCTTGTAGCACGGTAGCTTCACAAACACCGTGTAGCACGGTAGCGTCACAGGCACCGTGTAGCACGGTAGCATCACACGCACCGTGTAGCACGGTAGCGTCACAGGCACCGTGTAGCACTGTAGCGTCACAGGCACCGTGTGGCATGGTAGCGTCACAGGCACCGTGTAGCACAGTAGCATCACAGGCACCGTGTAGTACGGTAGCTTCACAAACACCGTGTAGCACGGTAGCGTCACAGGCACCGTGTAGCACGGTAGCGTCATAAGCACCGTATAGCACGGTAGCGTCACAGGCACCGTGTAGCACGGTAGCGTCACAAGCACCGTGTAGCACGGTAGCGTCACAAGCACCGTGTAGCACGGTAGCATCACATGCACCGTGTAACACGGTAGCGTCACAGGCACCGTGTGGCACGGTAGCGTCACAGGCACCGTGTAGCACGGTAGCGTCACAAGCACCGTGTAGCACGGTAGAGTCACAGGCACCGTGTATCACGGTAGCGTCACAGGCACCGTGTAGAACAGTAGCGTCACAGGCACCGTGTAGCACCGTAGCGTCACAAGCACCGTGTAGCACGGTAACGTCACAGGCACCGTGTAGCACGGTAGCGTCACAAACACCGTGTAGCACGGTAGCGTCACAGGCACCGTGTAGCACGGTAGCGTCACAAGCACCGTGTAGCACGGTAGCGTCACAGGCACCGTGTAGCACGGTAGCATCACAGGCACCGTGTAGCACTGTAGCGTCACAAGCACTGTGTAGCATGGTAGCGTCACAAGCACCGTGTAGCACGGTAGCGTCACAAGCACCGTGTAGCACGGTAGCGTCACAAGCACCGTGTAGCACTGTAGCGTCACAAGCACCGTGTAGCACGGTAGCGTCACAAGCACCGTGTGGCGTGAGAGTATTAGGTTACAGACGCAACTGTAATAAGGGGTTGATGCTGCCCGAGGCTCAGTGCTAAATGAGTATCATATTCAGCAAATTTTGTAAACAATTCTAATAATGAAACGATAATTACTATAACACACACACACACCCGCACACACACACACACGCACACACACACACACCCGCACACACACGACACGCACACACACACACACACATTTTGTAGCTATTTCCCCAACCTTTCTTCATAGACGACCCGAGTTGTGGAACTAACCTTGTCGAAACTTTGCACTTTCTCTAGTTTCTTACGTCAAGCACGTCAAGAAGAAAGGCAATTTGCAATTTTCACAGTTTCTTGAGAAATTGAAAGCTACACTGAGAAAGAAGGGTCAGAGGAGACATAAACGACATAAAAATACTGCGGAATTGACAAGGTAGATAGTGACAGGTTGTTTCAGAGGGAACACAGAAACAAGGGGACACAACTGGAAGCTGAAGACTCAGATGAGTCAAAGGGAGTCAGGAAACATTTCTTAGCCAC
>WNWK01025436.1:0-28573 GCA_009830355.1 Cherax destructor | reverse complement strand
CTTAGACCACTCATAACACAACAAAAGGCCGCAGTCAGAATGATAACAAATTCCCACTCTAGACAGCATACTCCACCAATATTCAAAAGTCTCAAACTACTCACCGTAAAGAACATTCATACTTACTCTTGTGCCTACTACATATAAAAACTTTACACTCTAATATAAACCCTCTGCTCAAAATTCTCCTCACCAACTTTAATAGGACCCATGACCACAACACAAGACACAGATCACTTTTTGATATACCCCGTGTTCATATCAACCTATGTAAAAATTCTATGCACATAAAGGGCCCCAGAATCTGGAATTCATTACCAGTAAATATTAAGATAATCTTGTCTGAAAATCAATTTAAGACTCAACTCAAAAACAACCTACTCACCCAAAACTAAATGATCATACTATAAACTACTTTGAAAAATGCTCATTATTACTTTCCTATACGATAATCTCAATTTTTAATAATATGTTAATATTATGTTACCCCCTACTCATATTATAAGTTAATGTCAAAAATGCTCAATGTTATTTTCCTTAAGATAATCTCAATTCCATATTATCATTCAAAAATCTTAACACCTGTAACAATCTAATATCATTATATAATAATTTAAACAGTAAAATTTCATCATATTGTAATTTTGAAAATCATTTTTAACTAGAATAAACTCAATAAATTTCTCTAATATTAAGTACATAGTCTTTAAGGACTAGAATAAGCTGCCCCTAATGCCATGGCATGTCAGTGGCTCTCCTTGCACTCAATTTACATTGTAACTACTGATACCTATGTAATCTCCAATCTACAATGAAATAAAATTTGTTTGTTTGTTTGTTTTTGTTTCTAACAACTACCTTTAGATGCCATCATTAACAGAGGGAGAAGTAATGAATAATTCATGTCGAGAATTGTAAACAAACGTGTATGAAGGGCGGTTACTGCACCAGACGCTAGATTCACAGTTTTCTCTAACGCTACATCAGAGAAAACGTAATGTTTACCTTCCACCCTCCTCCCTCCTCCTTCATTTGCCAGTACTCACCACTTGATAACATATAAACATTGCATGTTTATATGCTATGTTTTTTGCTATATCTATGTACGTAACATGTTTCTTATATAATTTTGAAGAAAATATCATAGATGGATTAACAAAAATGTCTATATTAACCTAAAATAAGACAATGTGGCCAAGAGTGATTATTATTAAACATACATAGCATATAAACATTGCATGTTTTTATATAGTACTTTGTAACATGTTTCTCATGTAATTTTGAAGAAAATATCATAGATGGATTAATGAAAATGTCTATATTAACCTAAAATAAGATATTTAATGTGTTCAAGAGTAATTTATTACACATCCAACACCACTCTCATATTTTTCAATAACTTCTTTCTTAAATTCCATCGTGTTTCTCACTTTCTTTACCAAAGGAACTTTACTAGAAACTTTCTTTGGGGCCATGGTTACTTATTTCACATTTGCACTTAACGAATAACCAAAAAAAACAATGAATTATAGCGAAATGTTTGGATGAATGAGCAGAAGCTTCCACACTCTCCCAGAGACACAGCCAGACTGGTGGGAGAGGCTGGCAGCGGATGGGTTGATGTGTCCCATACGGCCGATAACCGGAAGCTGAAAAACCGGCCTATAACCGAGTTGGCCGATAACAGGAACGGCCGATAACCGGGGGTCCACTGTATTAGCCTACAGTGCTAGCAGCATTCTGTCAAGTTATAAATTAGAATATTAACCTACAGTACAGGTCGGCCATCATTAATCCGGCAATCAGTAATCCGGTTCCATCTGTAATCCAGCACTAATTTCAGCTTGCATAATTTCAAATTTCAGGGGTTGCCACACCAACCTGCTGCTACTGTTTGGTGGTGCTACTTGCTGCATAAGTCATTCCAATTTCTTTTCTCCATTTATTGTTATAACCTGCTCACTTTTATCCCTAGCCATGGTTCCAATGAATAAACGAAATGCTTCTCATTGTGTAAAGCACATACACCTCACATTGTCCATAAAAGATAAAGTGGCTTTGACGCCACTGTCGGCTGTCAAGAGCTCAGCTCACTCAGATAAGCTGTGACCGGTAAATTTAGGCCTACATATGAGAGAATAGGTCTGTGTGGTAAGTGTTCACTAAATAAAAAACTCCTGCAGCACACAGTGCATAATGAGAAAAAAATGAGACCGTGTTTTCAGTGTAAAACAGCGATTTTGCGGTGTATTTTCATATGGTTTTTATGGTTGTATTCTCGTTTTTTTGGTCTCATTTGATAGAATGGATGATATATTACAGAAATAGATATGATTTTGATTGGTTTCACGAAGGAAAGTACCTTGAAATTGAGCTCAAATTTTTTGAACATTCAGCTCAAATTAGCTGAATGTTCGATTTTTGCCGATGTTCAAGAGTAAACAAATGATGTCACCGTCCAATACATGTCCAAATGGCCAGTCTAAAATGCGGTCACAAATGGGTTGACATTACAGTGGACCCCAGACTATCAGCCAGTCTGACTATCGGCCGGCTCGAGTTTAGATCGCTTTTTTAAGCCCAATTTTTCCCCGACAATCAGCCATTTCCCCGACTATTGGCCCGTGTACCAGACCTTTCCACCTGCCCGCGCTTGCGCGCCTCCCTGCACAGGCGTCTTGAGCCAGTCTAGCTTTGTTTACCATTGAGTGAACATTACATTTCACAATAAATTCATTGTGTTTAGTGCTTGTTTATGATTGTGACTGTGAAATAAGCCACCATGGTCCCAAAGAAACTTCATAGTGGCAGCCCTTTGGCAAAGAAAGTGACAAACACGATAGAATTAACCCTTTGGGGGTCGACAGGCCTTCTCAGGAAAGTGTTCCTGGGGTCGAAAATTTTTTGGAAAAAAAAAAATTATTTTTTTCTTATGAAATGATATTATTATTATTATTATTATTATTATTATAATCAAATAGAAGCGCTAAACCAAAGGGGTTATACAGCGCTGCAGGTTATTGTAGGATGCAGGGAGAGTGGGTTGTATGAGGGAGATGGACGATTAGTAGGGTATGGAGTGCAAGATGACGGTGGATAGTGTAGGGGTGGAGGGTAGCAAGAGATCGAGGTAGAAGGGACTGAGGGAGGTGCTAGAGGTATAATCTTCAGAGTTTGTGTAGTAAGTCAGTTTCTGTCAAAAAGTCAATGAGAGAGTCAGGATTAAAGGAGGGTCCATCTGCAAGAAGGGAAGGTAAAGAAAGGGCCGCAGAGCGAACGACGTCGTTGGAGGCAAATTCTGCATGCTCGTTGATAGAGTGGGCAGTCCAACAGGATATGTCGAACAGACACTGGAACCTGACAATGCTCACAGAGAGGGGCAGGGAGCCTCTCCATGAGATACCAGTGAGTAAGACGAGTGTGGCCGATGCGAAGACGGGAGAGAGTAGTCTCCCAACCTCGACATTGGTGACAAGAAGAAGGCCAGAAACCTATAACCGGTTTAATAGAATGAAGTTTGTTATTCAGCAGGTCAGACCAGCGTTGTTGCCAACGGGTGCGAAGGTGGGTAGCAATGACCGCAAAATAGTCCGTGAAAGAAACACCTCTATATGAAACTGGAAGGTCATGTACTGCTGACCGCGCAGCAGTGTCTGCCTGTTCATTGCCCTGTACGTCAACATGACCAGGGACCCAACAAAAAACAATATCTTTATGCTTGCTAAAGATACGGCGTAACCAAAGGTGGATACGAAGAACTAGGGGTGAGGTGTATCAATTTTACGGATAGCCTGTAAAGCACTAAGGGAGTCTGAAACGACCACAAATGGTGACTCAGGCATAGATGCAATACGGATAAGTGCCACAAGAATAACATACAATTCAGCCATAAATATGCTAGCCGAGGGTAATAGATGCCCTCGTACAACGCTGTCCGGAAACACTGCTGCAAATCCGACGCCGTCAGATGACTTTGAACCATCGGTGTATACTGCGATGGCATGGGAATGAGAACGGAAGTGGTCTAGAAAGAAAGAGCGAGAAGCCGCCGTAGGTAGTTGGGCTTTCGCGCAAGGTAGAGGAATAGAACAGACACGGACAGCAGGAACTTCCCAAGGGGGTAGGGGAAAGGAAGATGTCACATGAACATATAGAGGTGGGAGCTGAAGGGAAGACAGGAGTGAATGTAGACGAAGAGAAAAGGGACGAAATAAGCAGGGGCGACGAACAAATAAAGAGCGCCTACTAACATCTGTAACAATCCTATACATGGAAGGATTGCTGAGGTCATGAGAGCGAACATAATAGTGAATGCAATGTGCATCACGACGATCGGATAAGGATGGAATGTTCGCTTCTACATAGAGGCTCTCAACCGAGGAAGAACGAAATGCACCAAGGCATAAGCGTAATCCCAGGTGATGGATGGGATTAAGGATGGAAAGAGTAGCAGGGGAGGCCGCAGAATATATCTGGTCACCATAATCGAGTTTCGACAAAATTAGGGATGAATGTAGGCAAAGGAGGGTTCTACGATCAGCCCCCCATGAAAGATGTGCGAGGGTTTTAAGAAGGTTCAGCCTGGTGTGACAAGTTGCCTTCAGAGAGGTAATGTGAGGTTTCCAGGACAATCGACGGTCGAACAGGAGGCTGAGAAACCTGACTGTATCATGTTCTGGGATACGTGAGCCGTATAGGTACAATGGATGGTCAGAGACCACTGAACGTCTAGTAAACGTAATTTGATGAGTTTTGCTACTAGAAAATTTAAACCCGTGAGTGGTGGCCCAATCAGAAACCCGGTTGATGGCATGCTGGAGGGAAACTGCAATGAGGTGACAGTCAGCACCTGCACAAGCTATAGGAAAGTCATCCACATAGAGCGATGACCAAATATTGGATGGGAGAACAGATGCCAGATTATTTATAGCAAGCAGAAAGAGTGTTGTGCTCAGAACATATCCCTGGGGGACACCTTCAGCTTGGACAAATTCCGGGGAGAGTTCATTACTAACCCGGACCCGGAAATGTCTGTCAGTTAAGAAGGCCTTAAGAAAGAATGGTAGGTTGCCTCGGAGGCTTAAGGAGTGGGCCTGGGCCAAGATATTATATCTCCAAGTTGTGTCATAAGCCTTCTCAAGGTCGAAAAAGATAGCGATAACCGAATGGTTATTCGCAAAGGCATTACGAATATACGTATCCAAGCGCAGCAAGGGGTCAATGGCAGAACGGCCCTTACAGAAGCCATATTGACTAGGGGAGAGACTATTGTGAGTCTCTAAATACCACATCAAGCGTCTATTAACCAGCTGCCGATGATCGGCAAGCAGAGAGTGTTGCCTCCAGTTCTTGAAGGGTAAAAGGCACATTATAGGATTCTTCTCTAAGAGAAGAAAAATCTAAGGGCTTTAACTCGCTGGCAGACTTAGAAGAAAGGAACGAGGGGCATAGATGTAGCCCCTGAGAAATGCGGATGAGATGATTACCAATTTCAGTGGCAACGGCAAGAGGGTGTGCTATATCGACACCAGCAACCTGAAGAACAGGAGCCGGGTCGGGGGAGAATTTACCACTCAATTTCCGCACTTTCTTCCAGACTGCAAACGTAATCTCGCCAGCAAGTGCGTTTAGCATCACGTATGACACGGCGAGCAATAGCTCTCTTCTGCTTGAAATCAAGGAGTCTCTCTGTGGTTCTGTTATACTGATACCTGCCCCATGCAGCGCGTTTCAAACGCACTGCCCGAGCACAAGTAGGAGACCACCAAGGCACGCACTTCTGAGGATGCTTGCCCGAGGTTTGGGAATAGAATGTGAAGCCGCTGTGAAGATGGAGGACGAAAGAGATGTAAAACCTCATCAATGGAGGACGAGGTAGGAATCTCATGAAAGGCAGTAAGATGTGCGTAAAGGTCCCATTTCGCCCGGTCAAATTGCCAGCGTGGGCAATGAGGAGGTGGAGAAAACAGAGGGGACTTTAGGATAATTGGGAAATGATCGCTGTCATGTAAGTCCGGGAGGACAGACCAGGTGAAGTCAATGACAGTTGATGAAGAGCAGATGGAAAGATCGATGCAGGAGAAAGAATGAGTTCGGGGATCAAAATGGGTAGGAGTACCCGTATTTAAAACATGGAGGGGAAGAGAAGCAAGAAATGCCTCCAACTGAATGCCACTGCAAATAAGCCATGATTTATGGAGAAAAAGATAGAAGTGGAAGTGAGAGGAAGCTATGGACTAGGGTTAGAAAAGTCCACGTGTGGAGGCAGCGGAAGACCTGTAATCAGAGAGGGAGGAGGACGTTGTGAAGGAAGGGGGGGTTGAGACGAAGAAGAGAGATGAGGAACCTCAGATGGAGTAGTGTCCATCATCGGCCCAGTCTCTGAAATATATTCTGCAATAGCTTCCAGTGTTTCGGAAGTCAAAGATGCAGAATGTGAGACTACATTAGAAATGGAAGAAACTATCGGGGAGTCTATAGACTGTACTAAAGTAGAGGACGAGGAGATAGAAGAGGAAACTGTCGTAGGGACTTGGGAGGGGACAGGGGATGAAGGTAGTGTATGAGGAGGAGGATGAACCTCCACACACGTTACAGAACTAGTCGGAGGCGAAGAACCTGGCAATAGGGATTTTTTGCCGGGTTTATAAGAGGGGGGGCGCTGAGGTTTAGGTGAAGGACGAGGACGTGTAGACTCAGAACTGTGCGAGTGAATAGAGGAAGGAGTGTGGATAGTATGGGAAGCCGAGGTAGGGACCTCGGAGCCAAGAACATCAAAAGGATTCGAGACAGGGGTGACTGAGGATGAGGCGACCACAGAGGAAGCCATGGAAGTTGGGACCCCAGAAGCGGGGCGACGTTTAGCAATGCGAGAATAGGAAATAGGGGGAAGTTTCCCTTGAAGGCAAAGATGAGAGACAGCCATAGCATATGAGAAGCCTTCCGCCTCTTTGAGACAACAGATTTCCCGCTCATTCAGGTAAACCTGACAACGGCGAGAATACGAAGGATGTGCCTCATGACAGTTAAGGCAAGAGGGAGGTAGAGTACAAGAAGAACTGGCATGGTCGTCAGCACCACAGACTGGGCATTCGGCCATGGACCTGCAATATTTTGCTGGATGACCAAAACGCCAGCAGTTTCTACACTGCTGCGGTGTAGGGGTCACCTTTCGAACTTGTAAACGTTGACCTGCAATATAGACCGAAGGTGGCAGTTCTCGGCAATCAAACGTTAAACGAGCTATATTGCAAGGATAACGTCTTCGCTTATTGGCAGGGAGGACAAAAGTGTCAACTTTAAGGATAGGGAGTTCTTGGAGCTCAAGCTGCTCGAAAATGTCATCACCACATGTCTGGAAATTCCGTTGGACAATGGTGTGGGGCAAAATGACAGAACCACAACAAGAATTGAGGGAATGGTGCTTGTCAATAGTAACAGGAGTAGTATCAATGGTTGTAAGAAGAGAAAGATCGCGAGCTTGGCCAGCATTCTGGACCGTGATGATGCGAGTGCCGCTCTTGAGAGCATGAAATGAGATGTCTTTACCAACATGGCGTAGCAGAGCCTTACCAATACTATGGTCTGAAAGATAGGTATTAGAAGAAGTCGGTCGAAGAGTAAAAAACTTTGTCCATTGAGTACAGGTATCCCTCAACTTTCGCGTTTTCTACTTTCGCGGGCTTCACACATCCGCGAATTTCCGGCCGCCAAATTTCCCAGCCGCCAAATTCCCACCCACCAAATCATATTTAAGTTTCCCGCCACCTAAGCATCCCTACTACCTTCCCTCCGACCCGGCAGCCAGCCCCCACACCACTCACTCACTGAGTGTTTTCTTCATTCATTATTTGTTATTAAACTACAGTATAACATGTATGTAGTACTATATAGTACAATATTTTACTATGTTTTCATGCGTTTTATGATTGCTCATGGTTCAATAGGTTAAGGAAGCAGTAAGTAATGAATGTACTAAATAAAGGTTATCTATCTATTACATTTATTCTAAATTGATATCAGAAACATGATAAATACCCTAGAACTGTAATAAAGATGCTGAAATGAATAATATATGCCATATTATATGAGGGGTAACAGAGCAGGCAGACCGCCACCATATATGAGATGTTTACATCAGGGTAAACATGCCTAAATCACTTTTGTCGTAAGAACAAATGCAAAAATAGCATTTATTGTTTTTAGAATAATAATAATTTATAATAATTGATCTGGAGCATTTTAAATGTTATCAGTATTTGGTAGCTGACATTTAGAGCACTCCACAGCAATTATTATTAATTATTAATTATTATTCCACAATATATTGTAGGGAAATAATAATAATTATTATTATTAATAATATTATTTTCTTACAATATATTGTAGGGAAATAATAATAATAATAATAATAATTGCTGTGGAGGGCTCTAAAAGTCAGCTACCAAATACTGATAACATTTAAAGTGCTCCAGATCAATTATTATAAATTATTATTATTCTAAAAACAATAAATGCTATTTTTCCCTTTGTTCTTACGACAAGAGTGATTTAGGCATGTTTACCCTGATGTAAACATCTCATATATGGTGGCGGTCTGCCTGCTCGTACTCATATATATGGCATATATTAGTCATTTCAGCATCTTTATTACAGTTCTAGGGTATTTATCATGTTTCTGATATCAATTTGGAATAAATGTAATAGATAGATAACCTTTATTACTAATATTAGTGTAATTACACAACATTTTATTAGCACTAAGGCTAACATCCAACACCCATGACGACTCACCAGACACTGAATGTTACTGCGCCTCTCCCTCCCTCCAATAGCTCCTCCCACTTCGTAACGATGTTAGATGGTGAATTTAATGTATTTTTCTGTAAGCTTAACTCGTTGTATGTGTATTTTACTTTTTTATTGTTTTCTGTAATATATGATTTATGCAAATTAAAATAAACTTATGAAGTTGGAGTTTCATTTTTTTTTCTAATGTATACATATTTAATTCAACATTTGGCATCATTACAAAGTGGGCGGAGCTACAGCAGAGGGAGAAGAAGCAGCGTGTCAGTAACTTGATTCCCCATGACACTTAACACTATAAAATACTATTGTATAATTATACTATTTAACAACACTAAAATACTATTGTATAATTATACTATTACAGGCCTCCCTCCACAGCCAGCTCATGTCAAAATAACATGTATATAGTACATTATTTTAAGATGTTTATATGTGTTTTACGATTGTTCATGGTTCAATAGGTTAAGGAAGCAGTATTGTATTATATTTCCTACAATATATTGGGGCACCAAACATTCGCGATTTTCAACATTCACGAGGCTCTTGATCCCCTAACCCTCGCGAATGTTGAGGGATACCTGTAGTTTGAAACAGAGAGTTTAAGGGGAGTGCGTGACGAGCTTGTCGTTTCTGAGATGAACGAGAAGAAAGTGTCGAATCGTCATGTGTGGGTCTTGGTCGTTTGGGTGTGGGACCAGGGGTGGTCTGATGTGAGACGGGCGAGCGATTCGAAAATTGCCGCACCGTCAAGGGAGAAGCCGGAATCAAGGTCAGAGAAGAGCGAAGGTCAGATGTATCGAAAGGGCCAGTCGGGTCCCTGGGATCTGAAGCAGGTGACGAACTGGCACCTGCTTCAGGTACAGGGGTATTAGGGTTGTCTGAAGAGTTATCCGTTATCAAGGTAGGGTCAGAACTAGGTGCGGTATCAAGGGGCCCGGGGGTAGAGTCACAGATTACGGCATCCATGGTTAGGTTACTTCTTTCTTTTTGTTTTTAAGAAAAAAAAGAAAGAAAATAAAATAAAAATAAAAAAAAAAGAATAAAAAAAGGGGGGAACGTGGAGGAATAGCTCCTAGGAGGAATGAAAGGGGCGTAAATCCCCCTCCGCGCCCAAGAGGATCTCAACACCGCAAGTAGTGCAGATGTTGCATGGAACCCGTGCATACCCTACCCTTCATGCCAGTAAACCAGCAATCCGGGATAGCAACCTCACATCCACCGAGCCACCTCGGCGGACAAAAGAGAAGGCTGCCGGATATCTGCCACTAAGCATACCGCCTCGGCCACCACCCCGGAATCCGAAAGGTGGCCTCCAGAGATACACCCGTCGCCCGAAAGATACCCAAGGCCACCCCCCGGGAGACCGGAGAGGGATTGGGACATCCCCAGGCGATCCAGATTCCACGGCAAACTACACCACCGCCAAGAACCTCAACGGAATAGGAATGGACCACGGTACCCTTCCCCTACCTAGGAACTAGAATGCCTGGGAGAGAAGCTCCCAGGGTAAAAATGGGAAGGAAATAAGGGAGGGATGAGGAGGAGGGGAGGAGGAAAGGGAAAAGGGAGGATGGGGAAGATAGGAAAAGGGAGGGGGATTAAGGGGTATTGGTTCGGTCTGAGGAAGAAGACCAAAAGGTCCAATTCCTCAGACCGATAGCTCTTTACCTCGTCAAGGAGCCCCTTAAAGAGGTATGAAATGATAGAGAATTTTTTCCGATCATAACGCCACCAAAATTATGAAATTTGATCAAAACAACGGAATTATGCTTTCGAAGTTAGCGGTAGCCATGACACTTACGCATCGGCGATTTTGCCCACTTTGAGCCCTCTTTTCGACAAATTCCAATGTTTCAGTCTCCTAAAATTATAGCTACTTCGCTTGAACTACATTTCTTCTAACGATTGAGTACAAGAAACCGCCTATTTACCAATTTCATCTACCAAAAAAAGTGGTCAGAAAATGGCAATTTTCCAATTTACACAAATTTCAAACGATGCAAATTTCAAAATAGTGTCCAGAGTAAAAAAGGCAGACATTCCTGGCACTAAAATAACATGTTCTCTGTTCATTAGTCACGTCTCCAGGCCCTGTTCCATTACTTTTGCTTTTCATTTTGAATTTTATTCTCACAAAAAATAGAAGATTTACTGTTATGTATACAACTGCATCATTGTAAAATGGTATAAATAATATCAGAGCACTAGTGCATGAATATAAGATTCGCCAGTTGATGTATTGGAGGCATGGTGTGATTTGTTTACTCTTGAACATCGTCAAAAATCGAACATTTTCGCTACTTTGAGCTCAATATCAAGGTACTTGTCATTGTCATACCAATCAAAATCATCTCTATTTCTGTAATATATCTTCCATTCTATCAAATGAGACCAAGAAAACGAGAATACACAAATAAAAACCATACGAAAATCGACTGCAAAGTCGCTGTTTTAATCGAAAAACGGTCAGAGTTTTTTTCTCTCATTATGCAGTGTACTGCAGGATTTTTTTATACTGCGCACACTGACCACACAGACCCATTCTTTCATATGTATGCCTACCAGACGTTTTCTGCTTAAATTGAGGCCGCTAGAATTTGGGCGTACTAGTACGGCACCAACCCCTGCTCGTAAAACGTACTAGTACGGCACCGACCCCCAAAGGGTTAAAGAAAGAAATTGTAGCAAAGTACCAAAGTGGAGGAGGAAGAGAGAGGGAGAATGTCCTTCTTCAATAATTCACTGATTCTACGATATGTATGATACTAAAGCAGCATGAGTCGATAAAGGCTATAGCACCAGCCAGCGATAAAGTGTAGCATTAACATGTAGTAAGTAGTTAGGTTTTAGCGATAGAAAAATGACACACGAAACTTAACTCCTCCATTGTTGTTTAAGGTATATAAGGGCACTGAGACAAAACTGCCCTCTGTCACCATCTCCTCCAAGATAAGTGTAAATATTTCTTATTTATAAAGTGAAAATATTTCTTAATTATAAATTAAAGTGTAAATTTTTTTTATTTATAAATTAATATGTAAATATTTCTTATGTATAAATTAAAGTGTAAATATTTCTTACTTATAAATTGGGGTACTTGTTTCAATGAATAGTGGGGTTTTCCGGGGTTACCGGGCCCAACCCACCACTATAGGACCGGTTAGGTCAGGGCCCCCCTTAAAATAAAATAAGGGGCCCCCCCCGGGTTAAAAAGAAATTTCCCCGTTCCAAAATGCTGTTAAGGGGCAATTACCAAAAAATTTTTTTCCCTTAAGGAATAATGTAAATTAGATTACCCCCTTTAGACCCCAAAAAAATACTTTTTCAAGAAAAATTCAAAAATACACTTACATAATTTTCGATTTGGGAGTATAATTTCCTTTTGAATAATAAATAAATAATAATAAATTTTTATTTATTGCAAGTTTCATTAATTTTTTAAAAAATGAACTGAAGGCAAAGGGGGACTAGACCATGGCATTAACCCTTTGGGGGTCGAAGGCATTCTCAGGAAAGGGGCCCTTTGGGGTGAAAATTTTTGAAAAAAAAAAAAAAATTTTTTTCTTATGAAATGATAAAAAAATCTTTTGATCTAAGCCCCCAAAAAATAAATTTGATCGAAAACTAACGAAATTATGTTTAAAATGGTTAATTCTGGGGACATTGATGATCGGGATTTCCCCCCAATTTCGAGTATTTTCAAAATTAAGTTTCAGCCCCCTAACATTATAGCTATTTCCCCAGAACTCCATTTTTCTATCAAAAGGGGAAGAAAAAACCCCTTTTTCCAACATCTCCCAAAAAAAGTGGTCAGAAATTGGCAATTTTCCCAAATTTTAAAGATGCCAATTTAAAAAAAGGGTCCAGAGTAAACAAGGAGACATTCCTGGCACAAAATAACATGTTCTCTGTTCATTAGCCACGTCTCCAGGCCCCGTTCCATTACTTTTGCTTTCCATTTTGAATTTTTATTCACACAAAAATAGAAGATTTACTGTTATGTATACAACTGCATCATTGTAAAAATGGTATAAATAATATAAAACCCCTTTTTCATGAATATAAGACTCGCCAGTTGATGGTATTGAGGGGGGTGGAGGGTTTTCTTGAAAAATCCAAAAATAAACTTTTTTGCTATTTGACCCCAATTTCAAGGTACTTGTCATTGTCTCCCCCTAAAATTTATTCCATTTCTGTAATATATCTTCCATTCTATAAAGAGACCAAGAAAACGGAATACATCAATAAATCCATACAAAAACGACGGGGAAATCTTTTTTTTAACAAAAAAAAAAGGAATTTTTTCCTTTTGAAAATTTTCAGGATTTTTTTTTTTAACTGACCCACACAGACCCTTTTTCATTGTATGCCCCGATTTTTCTTTTGGGGCCCCTAAATTTTTGGGGGAAACGCAAAACCCTGCTCGTAAAAAAAATTAGAGGCACCGACCCCCCGGGGGTTGGGAATTAATCTAATCATAGACTATTAACCCCCTTGGGGGTCCAAGGGGTCTCTCTGAAACCGTTTTCAGAGTCCACAATTTAAAAAAAAAAAAAATTTTTCTTAGGGAAAGATAGAGCCCCCTTTTCCCATCATAAGCCAAAAAAATTAAAAAAATTTGAAAAAAAAACTAATGGAATTATGCTTTGGGGGAAGTTAGCGATAGCCATGACACTTTCGACGGCGATTTCGCCCACTTTGAGCCCTTTTTTGGCACATTCCAAAGTTTCAGTCTACAAAAAATTTTAGCTATTTTGCTATAACCCATTTCCCCTTTAAATTTGGGAAAAAAACCCCTTTTTTCCAATTTCAACTATGGTCATGGGGCCTATTAAAGTTGGTGGGAGAATTTTAGGGATTTATTTAAGGTAGAGTTCATGTTTTAGTATGACAAGAATAAGTGTGAATGTTTTTACGGATAGTTTTGGTTTTGAATATTGGTGGAGATGCTATTTTAGAGGGGAAATTTTTTATCATTCTGACTGCACCTTTTTTGGGTTATGATTGGTCTAAGGTGATTTAATGTTGTTAATCCCCATGCACAAATTCCATAGGGAGATAAGGGTAGATGAAGGGGAAAGATACAGTGCAAGGGGGAGCTGATTGAGACACATAGTAGCGTATCTTTGATAGTATCCCTTTTCTGTCTTTGATATTTTTTTGGGGAAAATTTTTGATGGTGTTTTAATTTAACAATGTCAATGTGGATTCCTTTAAATTTTTTCTGGAGCCCGGGTGGAAAAAACCCTTGAGCTTATGTTAAGGGGGAAAGTTTTTTTTCTTTTTCCCCAAAATGAATGAAGTACCCCCTTTTGTATTGAGAGTAAGCTTATTAGTCATCATCCAGGTTATATTTTTTTAACCCCAGTATTAACGGGTTTTTTGCCAGTATGACTGGGTTTGGGTAAGAGAAAAAAAGGGGAGTGTCATCTGCAAACAAAAAGGGGTTTGTAGTTTGTGATGCATTTGGAGGTAAATTTTATGTAAATGGGGGAAAAGGAGGGCCCTTTTGGATACTTTTGGGACACCGGCTGAAATTTTGGGGTTTTGTGGAAGAGTTAGCCCCCTTTGTGTACACGATTGCCTTCTGTTACTAAGGTATGATTTTTGGTAGTTGAGTGAGTGCCCCCCTTATACTGAAGTGTCCCAAAATTTTTTTGAGCAAAACCGGGGCAACTGTATCAAAAGCTTTGTGTAAATCAATAAGATTCCCAGGGGGCCCCTTTCTTCCCCAAGTGTAGTTTTTTTAGTTTTAGATGTGTATAATAGCATCATTTGTGTTTGCTAGTCCTGAATCCAAACTGACAGAGGGTGAGTATGTTGTGGGAGAGGGGGGAATAGATCTGCCTGTAAATTTAAATTTTTTTAAAGGGGTTTTAGAAAGCAGAGGTGTTAGATATTGATCTATAATTATTCAAGAATTGATGGGAAGGTAGAGGCTTCAATGGATTTGTTGAAGAGTTTTGAATAATAGGTGAAAAAAAACCCCGTTTATGTCTCCGCCTTTTTTTTAAAGGGGTTTAAAGATGAGCAAGACTTCTTTTGGGGAGTTGGAGCTAAGAATAGTGTATTCGGATAGTTTTTTGGGGAGGTAGTCTGATGGACGGGTTTTCCCCTTTGGGGGTTTTAAACCCCCAAACCCTTTTTCCTATGGTGGAAAAGGGAAAAAATTAAGTCTGTTTGCTGTCTCATTTTGGGGGAGTAGGTGTTCACCCCGTTTTTTTTAATTTGATGGTTTTGTTTTTTAAAATTTTTTTTTTTTAGAATTTCCGATAGGGTTTACCATGTTTTTTTATATCACCTTTTTGTTATGTAGTCGGGGTTTTCATAATACAATTTTTTTACCTTCTTATCAGGCTGGTAAATTTAAAAAGGGTTTTTGGGGCTGTTCTCGGGGTTTTTTGACCCCTTCGGGGACGGGTTTTTCATATTGGTGTCTTTTGTTAATGGATTTAAGGATGCTGGGTTTTAAAACCCCAAAAGTTAACCTTTTTGGGGGCCAAAGGGGGGGCCCCAAAAAATTGCTCAGGGTCCATAAATTAAAAAAAAAAAAAAAAATTTCTTTTTTTTATGAAATGATAGTTTTTTTTTTTTAAATTTAATAGACAAAAAAAAAACATTTTTGCGCCCAAAAACCTTTTACCGAGAATAGAGGGATTGAAGTTGAGGGGAAAGGAACCGGTCGGCAAATCTTTTACTGCCGGTCACCCGGGGAAAATTTTTCTTTTGGGGGTTTTTAATCGATTTTTTTTTTAAATAACTTTTATAGCCTGTGAGACCAATATAAGTGCTGTTTTTTAAATATTCATAATTTTTTATTACAAAATATTCACATGAAGTTTCTTATCACTAATTTGTTGTGTCGTAAGAGGTGCCTAAATGCCTGGAGCAAGGGGGGAAAACCCCTTTTTTCCCGAATAAATTACTAAATGTAAAAAAAGAAACTTTTGTTTTTTCCCCTTTTGGGGGCCCCCCCGCCTCGGGGGAAACGGCTGAATGTTGAAAGGAAAGGAAAGGATTTAAAATTTTTAAAATAACAAATATTAGTTATTTATATTGTTCAATCATTGTTAAGGGGGGGTTTTGGACCCTTTTTATGTTGCCTATGGGGGCCCAGCATGTATTGTAGTAATTAAAAACATGAATGCCATATTGAATTATTCAGAATTTGCTAATGAGGTCTTAGGGGGGGGGCCAAAACCCAAAGACTTAAAAAAGAATTAAAACCCCCTTTCCCCAAAAAAATAGGTTATAAAACTTAAAAAAAACATTTTTATAAGTAATAAAAAATTTGTTGCAGGTCCATGGTAATAACATCTTATATATCATCATTTTCCCTTTAAAATTTTTTAAAAAAAATATATACCTAGATGAAACCTAAAAAAAAAATTTTTAGTATTGTTATTAAAATTAGTATAGCATCAACATACTGTAATTTGGGGAAAAAAAATTTTACAACTAGATTAAAAAAAACCAATTTCTTGTATTGTCTTTTAATAGTATGTATAACCATTTAATAATTTAAATAATACAAAACTAGAATAAATCAATCAATTTCTTTAGCATTAAGTACTTATGAATAAGTCTCTTAAAAAAACGCCCCTTTTAAAAACCCTGGGATGCCAGTCTCTCCTTTTTTTACAGTTTTATAATTTTTAACTCCAATAAATTTTGGGGGAATTTGTAAAATGATTGAAAAAAAAATTATTATTATTATTTTTATTATTATTATTAAAGGAGGATGTGAAAAAAATTTTTGTTTTTTTTTTGTTTTTGTTTGAGGGGGAGGGGGGCTTAGAGAGGGCCCCCCTGCTTCCTGGGGAAAAATCCCCCCCTGGGGAAAAAGGATGATGCAGGCGGAGTATTTAGCTGACCTTTAAACCCCTTTTTTTTCTGGGCAGAATGAGTGTCCAAGAAGTAATGGGGAAAAAAGATCGATTTTTACCATGGGTATTTTTGGATTTTTCCCCCCGGTTTTTGACACTGGGGTTAAGAAATGTTAAGAAAAAAAGGGGGGGTAAATGTGAGAGGTGAGCCATGTGCTTTGGGGAGAGGCTTTTTTTATATGTTTAGGGGGGGTTTTTTGACATTAACTGTATATATACCTTAATATAGCCTTATTTTTTTTTAAAGTTGGTTTAAATAACCTTTTTTAGTAATGTGAAAGGACCCAAAGCAGACAGCAGCTAAACCTGAGGCATTTTTTAGCCTATAAATACCCCCCCTTTTTTCCCCAAGACCTTTAAGAAAAAAACCCCATGCTAGTACATGTAGAACCTTGATGATAAATAAGGGGAAAATAACATAACAATCATATATATACAAAAAGAGTCACTTGACTTTTTTCCCCTAGAATTTTTTAAAGGCCGGGGGGTTTTTCCTGAAACATGGTTCCATGCACAGTGGTGTTTCACATTCCACACAAAAAAAACGAGTGTCTTTGCGTTGGGGTGGGCTTTTTTTGTATGTGCAAAAAAAAACACCTTTTGGGGGACCCTTTTTTTTTGCAAGCAGTAGCAGGCAGTTTTGTTAGGAAGTGTTCACCACCAGGCCTCAGAGAGGGGGGGGGGGTGTTGATGACTTGGTTTTGGGGGGGGTTTTTCATTACAGGTGTTCCCCTTTGGGTTTTTTTGAATATTATTTGTTTGAGACAAAAAAAAAAAACCCCCATTTTGGGGGGTTTTTTTTGGGGCTTGAACTTATAAATATTATAAGCATTGAGCATGGTAATGTCCAGAATGTAAAAAAAGTTTTATGTACCACTTGAAACCCTTTGGAACACAATCAGAAAACCCCAATTTTGGGGATGTCACATTTGTCCCCCAAAACGCATATTGAGGGGGGAATTCATCACATGCAGGTTTTACAAGGGTTCATGGGGCCACTATTTTGGGTAGTTGAGAGGAAAAAGGGGGAGTTAATTGTACTAATGATAGAAGAAATGAAGTTCTAGTGAAAAAAACATGATTTTAGCGGATTTTGGAAAAATTGGAATTGGCCAAAAAAAGGGGGGGGGGAAAAAGGGGAAAACCCGATGCACAAACATTTTTGGGCCGATAATTTCCCGGGGAACTTTTCCGAAGTTTTCATTAAAATTTCAAACTTTTAGTGTCTTTTGATCGGAAAAAAATTCTCTATCATTGATAAAAAAAAAATTTTTTTTTTTTCCCCCAAAATTTTTTTACCCGAGAATGTTTTTTGAAAAGGGCCCCGCCGACCCCAAAAGGGGTTTAAAATTTTTGGACCCTGTCCCCCAACCGTAAAATGGCTTGCCCCAAAAAGGGTTTAAAAAATTTTTTTTTTGAATTTTTTTGGGGGGAAATGGATTTTTTAATTTAAAAATTTTTAGGGGGAAAAAATATTTTGATTTTCCCGGGCCCGTTCGTTTTTGGGGCCCCTTTTGCCCTGAACAGATTAGGGGCCAAAAACCCGGGGGGGCCACGTATTTATACAATTATTCAATAATGCAGTAATCTGCATAAAAAAAAAACTAATATGTTTTGCGTGAATATAAATTCAGAAGGGGTGTTAGGGGGGATTAGGGGGCTTGTTATGGGGCTATGGAACCCAGCATGAAAGTAGAAAATTTAAAAAACATGAATACCAAATTTAAAAAGTGGTCCCCCCATTTTGATTTTTTTTTTCTTTCCCCGAATGCTGTTAAATGCCATTACCAAACAAAATTTTTCTCCATAAGAAATGATGTAAAATAGACAGTCCTTTTGACCCCCCCAAAAATTTTTCTTACAAAAAAAATTTAAAAAAAAAAAACATAAAAGGGGGTTTTGGGGCCCCCGGGGCGTAAAAAAAAATTAATTTTAAAAAAAAAGTACCGCTTTTTAGGTTTAGGGGTTTTTGGGGCCCCCCCCTTTAAAAATTAAGAAAAAGGGTTAAACTGATTTTTTAATATAAAGGGGTTTTTAAAAAAAAATGCACATTTTTTAAAAAAAAAGTGGTACTGAAATTTTAAATTTTTTTCGTTCGAGAATGCTGTTTTCCCCCCCATTACCAAAAAAATTTTTTCCCCCTGGGAAAAAATGAAAATGACTCCCTTTTACACCCCCAAAAAAAAACTTACAAAAGCATTTAAAAAAAAAAATTAATAAAAATGATTTTGGGGACCATCGAACTTGAGGTACCACTGACTAAAAATAAAAATTCATGTCCATTGTAATAACATAAGAAAAAATTTTTAGTACATGGGGGGGGGAAAGTGGGTGTTGTTTTGTTTGTTTAGTTTGAGGGGGGGGCTTAGAGGGGACTCCTGTTTCCCACAATCCCTTGGGGGGGAGAGAAATGGCCGCAGTGAGCGGGGGTTTTTAATGATTACCTTAACTTGGGCCCCCCGGGGGAAAGAGTGCCCCAAAATGAATGGGGGGGGTTTTAGATGATGTTACCATGATATTTGGATCTTCGTGTAAAAAGACACTGGAGGGTTAAAGAATGTTAAAAAAAAAAGAGTTGGAAACTGAGCCATGTGCTTTGGGGGAGGCTGGTTATAGGGGTTTGGGGGGGGGGACCTGTACATTATATGTATATAATATTTTTTAATATAGTTTATTTTATAATGTTGGTTTAAAAAACCCTTTTTTAGAGGTGTGAGAGGACCAATGGGGTTTTTTTGTCAGCAGCTAAGCCTGAGTAAGTATCATTTTAGCCAAATATCCCCCTTTTTTCCCTAAGACCTTTTAAGAAAAATTTTCCCCATGCTAGTACAGAAAACCCCTTTTTTTATAAATAGGGGAAAATAAAATAACAAAAGGAAAGGAAGCATAAATAAGAGGGGGGCCCCCGACATGACTAATGAACAGGGGAAAATGTTATTTTTGTACCAGGAAGCCCGATTGTTTATTCTGGGCTCTATATTGAAATTGGATCTCTTGAAATTTTGTGAAATTAGCCAAATTTTATTTCTGACCATTTTATTGGGTAGTTGAAATAGGAATATTTTTGGGTTTTTTTTGCTCAGTCGACAGAGCAAAAAAAAATACAGTGGTCCCTGGGGTTTTGTGCATCTCCAAAAACCCCAAAAATTTTTTAAAGGGTTTTTCGGGGGGCGCTGCAAGTGTATTTTGGGGGGCTGGGGAAAAAATTAACCCACGTACAATTTTTGGAAGAAATTGTTTTTAAAAAACACTTGAGCAGCATCCTGGAAGAATTTTTTGGGAAAAACCAGGGACCACTGTACTAGCAAAATAGCCCCCATTTTTTAGCCCGGAAAAGGAATGTGCAAAAATAAGTGGACCCCCACCATTCAAACCCCAAAAAACCCCCCCCTCTTCCCCCGAATGCTGTTCAAGGGTTTTCCAAACGAATTTATTCCCATGAGGAATTATGTCTATATTGACAAAAAAATTGGGGCATTTAATGTGCCCAAGAGTGATTATTACATAAAAAAAGTTTGGGCCAAAGGAAAAATTAAAAAAACCCGGGGCTGTATCTGAAAACCGCCGCCTTAAAAAAATTTTTGGGGCGTTTTTAACTCGCCAAAAGAAGGGGAAAGCCAAAGGCGAAACGCCAAAAAACAGGGCCCCCCACCAAAATTTTTAAGAATAAAAAATAAAATGGAAAACATAATATTATGGCTGGATGCTCTTCCTTTTGAGAGAGAAGTTGATATTGAAGAAAAAAATTGGGGGAAAATTTTAAAAACGGGGCCCAGCAAGTGATCACCTGCTGACGACATACACTCAGACTCTGCTGACACCCCTTTAGCCTCTGCTGAACAAAACTCAGCCTCTGCTGACACACCCTCACCCCCCTGCTGAAAACACTCAGTCTTTGCTGACACACACTCAGCTTCTGCTAAAAACACCCAGTCTTGGCCTGCGAGTGTTTTTTTACGACTCTAATAACTTTCCCAAAAATTTTCACAAATTAAAAAAAAAGTCCTCATGTAAGAGGGAAAAATTTTACTAATGACCTGGTGACCCTTATTTAAAACCCCCGAGTAGTGACCAGGTCCCCCCGGGGTGACCACAGGATGACTTTTAGCGGGATAAAGGGGGGTGACCCCAAAGTGGTGACCAGGGGTACTGCCCCCGGGTGGTGACAAGGGCGGGGTTTAAACATTTAGGGATAAAGGGGAAAGGGGGGCCAAACAGAAATTTCCATTGCCAGATTTACCTTTAAAAAGGGAAAAAATAAAAAAGGTGTCAAACTTAACCAGGTTCCAAAAAAAAAGGCTCCCAAAATAAATGAAAAAATATACATATATATACAATAATAATACTAATACAGGGTACCCCGAGTTTCATACTGCTCCAATTTTTAAAAATTATGTAATTTATTATTGAAGTGTTTTTAAAATGTTTTTTGGGGGGGTTAAAAAAAAAAAATCTAATTTCATTTTTCCCTTTTGGGGAAAAAATTTGGGGCCGGGGAACAGCACTCGAACACCCTTTTTGAACTAATTTTTTTGAAACTCGGGTAAAATGCTTTTTAAAAAATAAAAAAAAAGGTTAATGATATAAAAAGGGGGCCCCCGACTAATGAAATTTATCCATTCCAGGACCCCGTTTTTAACACAAAAAAAAAAATTCAAAAACCCTTTTTTTCCCCCCTTTTTGAAAAAATTTTTAAATAAAATTTAATCAGTTCCAACCAAAAATATTCAAAAAAAAACATTTTAATTATAGTTCTACATACACAAAACAATATGTTTAAAAAATATAAATACTACTACTAAAATTAAATAATAAAAACAGATTAATAAATAACGTTTACTTATCCTTATTGAAGAGGGGGGCACTGGGTAGGGAGGATGAGGGGGGAAAGGGGGGTAAGTGTTTGGGGGGAACCCCCTCCAAAATGACTTCAGGTAACAAGTCCTTATCTGGGGTTATTTCCCTTTTTTTTTTTTTAATGCCATTTGGGGCCAGCTTGAGAGTCACGGGGTCCCTGCCTTGAGAAATAACTGTCCAGAGCCCCCCTGTTTCTGGCGCTTGTTTAATTTTTTTTCTTGAAGTGCAACATGGTTCTTTTTACTGGAACTGGTTGCACAGATGGCTCATTTCAGGGTTTTTAAAGGGGGGTTTTTTAAAAATTCTGCAACTCATTCCACTTTGTCCCAAAAAATTTTTAAAAACTAAAGAAAGGGACCCCCCCTTTACTCTCTCTTTCCTCCCCGGAAGCAATAACCTCAGCTGTGGTCTGTTGCTGTTCCAGATAATTTTCAGCTCTTCAGTTATTAGCTCTACCTCTGTGCCCCCCCCACCAACTCCCATCCTCCCCCCTCACCTCCAACCCCAGGCTGTTCCCCAATGCCACAAATCTTCCACAACAGGCACAGGGTCGTAAAAAAAACCCCGCCTCAAACCTTTCCCCAAAAACCCTTTTTTTAACACAACCCGGGGCCCCAGGGCCCCCCGGGGTTAAAAATCCGGGGAATTTCCCCCCCCCAACCCTTTAAAATTTTTAAGGCCTATGCAATGCACGATATTAAAGGGGGCTTTCCAGAACTGTCTTGGGGGCAATGCAGTGTTTTTGAGGTCAATCAAAGCCCCCCTGAAACACTGCTTTGGTGTACAGTTTTTTGAAGTTTGCAATGCCCCCGCTGGTCCATGGGCGGGGGGGGAGGTGGTGTTAGGAGGAAAAAAATTTCCCCCTCTGATGAAATTAAAGGGTTTTTGGGGCAACAACTCTTCCAAGGGAGGATGAGAGGAGCATTGTCCAGTACCAGGAGGCCCCTTGAGTGGAAAAATTTTTTTTTCCCGGAGGATTTTTCCCACACTAGGTCAAACACTCCAGCCCCATTCCAAAAAAAGTCCTTAGTGACCCATGCATTAGTGTTACCTTCCCCAAAGCACACAAAAATTTTTCCTGTTAACATTGTGTTTTTTTTGGGAAAGGGCCCGGGATTTTCTGCGTGATACACCAGTAAAAGTTTCACTTTAAAATCACCACTGGCAATTGGGGGGACATCATAAGAGTTAGCCTGTGTCCTGGCAGTGCCTTTTCCCCCCCGGGGGAATGAAGGTCCTGTTGGGCATTTTCTTCCAAAACAGGCCTGTTTATCACAATTAAAAACTTTTTTAGGGGGGGAATTCTTCAGCCTCACGAACCCCCAAATTCACTCATAAACTTTTCAGCTGCACGTTTGTCTGAGCTGGCTGCCTCACCAAAAGTAAAGAAGAAGTAAAGAAATTTTAAAATAAATTTTATTTCTTTTCAGATTGCAGATTACATAGGTATTGGTAAAAAATGTAAATTGAGGGAAAGGGGAGCCCCCCGGGCATGCCATGGCATTGGGGGGAGCTAAATTAGTAATTTAAAAAAATAGTATTTAAATTTTTAAAGAAATTTTTTGAGTTTATTCTTTAAAAAATTTTTTTCAAAATTTAAAATTTTTGATGAAATTGTACCGTTTAAATTATTATATGATGATATTGATTTTTAAAGGGGGTTTTTTGATTCTAATGGTAAGATGGAATTGAGATTATCTTAATTAAAAAAAAATTTTAGCATTTTTACATTAACTTATAATATGAGTAAGTGGCCCCCCCAGTTTGAAAAAATTCACCCTGAAGTCTGCTCAAGTGCCATTACCGAACGAATTTCCCCCCTTAAAGGGAAAAAAAAATTTTACGTAGGTTGGGCTTTTTCCCCGACCCCCAAAAAAACATTTCCCCCAAGAACTTACAAAATTATACTTTACATAATTGCACGATTTCCGGGGGATTCGAAACCGGGGGGCCACGGAATTTTTTATTGAGGGGTAAAAAATATAACAAAATTTTTTAAAAATTGAGATTAGGGGGTAGGAAGGTAAAAAAAGAGCTTTTTTTTAAAGTAGTTTATAGTATGATCATTTAGTTTTGGGTGAGTAGGTTTTTTGAGTTGAGTCAAAAAATTTATTTTCAGACAAGATTTTTTAATATTTACTGGAAATAAATTTCCCCGATTCTGGGGCCCTTTATGTGAAAAAAATTTTTTCATAGGTTGATATGAACAGGGGAAAATTTTTAAAAAGGGTCTGTGTCTTGTGTTGTCCCCCTGCCCCCACATTTCTTAAACCCCCTCAAACCAGCCCCCTTTTATTTTTTAAAAACACTCTCCTCACCACTGGGTCTTTAGGGGGCATTGTCTTGACAAGATATGGGGAACTTCCTTGCCTTTTTTACAAATTATCGCCATGGAAATACTATCACCTGGGTATCTGTTTATTGTTTATCCAACCATCAACAACTTCTCAACCTCATCCACTGTTTTCAAAACTTTTTTCGAACATATCAACCCCTTTTGAAAAAAATTTGTTTCCCTTTTATCTCTTTTCCCCTTTTTCCAGGATGGGCCGATAGTAGATAAATTTTTTTTGTACATCCTGGTAAGTCACTCAGACGACGCCACCTCATATTTTTCTACAATCTCTTTCTTTAGTTGGGGTGGTGTTCCTCACTCTTTTTCCCCCCAGAGGTGCCACTGGGGAAACTTTTTTAACCCATGGTGACTTTTCAGGGGGGACAATCACTGAACCAGCAAAAACACAACAAAAATATTGTGAATGTTTAAAAAAGCACGGGGGAATGTTCTTTCAAGTGAAAAAAACGCTTGACTGGCGTCCTGTCTGCCTCACTGTGTTTTGGGGCCCCCTGGAAAGGGGGCGGGGGTTTGGGTTTTGGGTTTACTACATGAGTAAATGTTCGCCACACGAAAAAAAAATTTTGCAAAAAAAACCGTTATACGTTTTTTTTTGTTATATGGAAAATTTCCCCACACAACCCGCAATAAAAAGAGAGGAGCCTTTAGACGTTTCGGCCCGACTTGACCATTTAAAAGTCACACTAACACACACAGACAGGGGGAAGGGATTTATAGGCAGGCAGACAGGGGGGGGGGTACAAGAGAGTGGGGTAATAATGGAGTAAGTTGTGGAAGTAGTAGTAGTAGTAAATAGTAGAGGAGACAGTCATATTCTTTTTAAAGGAGCACTGCAAGAGGCTAGGCCCGCAAGGGTGGGAGAACACAGAGGGGGAAAAAAAGGGGAATAAAAAAAAAAGGGCAAATACAAGGCAAAAGAAAAGAAAGAAAGGAAACCCAAAGGGGAAAAAAAAAAAGGGGGAAGGGGGAAAGAAGAAAGGGGGAAAGGGAAAATTTTGGGGTTTTTGGGGGCGGGTGTTCTGAAGTTTAGAGCATTTTTTAAAAAAGTAAAAGAGAGAGGAAAGCATCAACAGAGACAAAGCCAGGGCTAAGATTCATACAGGGGGAAATTTTTTATAAGGGAGGATTCAACCAGGCGGGACTATGAAAAAATTTTGGGGGGGAGGGGGAAGTTTTTAGAAGACCAATCAATAGGATGACTGTGATCTCTGGGGGTGACAGAAAAGAGCATTATTAGTGTCAGCAAGCCTAACACTGTCTCCTCTACTACTATTACACATTATTACTTCCACTACTTACTCCATTATTACCCCCACTTTTTTGTCCCCCCTTTTTCTGCCTGCCTATAAATACCCTTCCACTGTCTTTGTGTGTTAGTGGGGATTTTTTAAGTGGTCCAAGTCTGGCGAAAGTCCCTAAGCCCCCTTCTCTTTATATGTGGGGTTGTGTGGTATTGTTCCAGCACGGTATTGTCCCTTTTTTTTTTTATTTATGGAAAAACATTAGCGGGGTTTCCCCTGTACATTAATTTTTGGAATACAGAGACCATCATTTAGCACGAGTTTATTTTTGTAAGATATGGGTATTGCACGATTGAAGAATTGCGGAAATTTTGTAACACGTCGAAAATAAATTTTTTAAAACGGTTCACAGGGGGGTAAAAAAAAATTTTAAACCCGCAGGTTTTTTTACAAACCACCCCACAAAAGAATATTTCCCAACCCACTTTTCAATGCCCCCCCGCAATAAGCTTGGGGTAATTTATTCACCCCATGCGCAAGTCCCACCCCCAAATCAAATCGTGTGTGGGGGAAATACCGTGGTGGGGGGGGGGAAATATCCGGGATGGGGGGGAAGTACCCTGGTTTTGGGGTGGGGGGCCCCCGGGGGGGTGTGGGGCCCCCCGGCTGGGTGGGGAAGCCCCCGGCTGGTGTCTGGGGAAGCCCGGGGTGGTGTGGGGGACCCCCCGGCTGGTTTGTGTGGGGAAGACCCTGGCTGGGTGTGAGGTGATGGTCACTTGCCCATAAACAAGCCACATTGTCTGTGGTGTCAGAGGCAGGCTGGCTCTTTTCATATTTTTTTTAAATTTTGGGGGGCCCCCATCATGCTCAATTTTTTATGTTAAAACCAAAAATTTTTTTTTGGGAAAAAATATGATAGGTAGATAACTTATTGATAGAAAAAAATAAGTATTACAGTGGACCCCGAGTTTAAAAAAATTACTCCTGAAGTCTGCTCAAGTCCCATTACCGAACGAATTTACCCCTTAAGGAAAAATTTAAAGTAGGTTAGTCTATTTCCCCCCCCAAAAAAATTTTTTTTCCACAAAAAACTTACAAAATTAAAATTTACATAATTGCATTTTTTCCCGGGGGGTATTCGTTAACCGAGGGTCCACTGTATTATACAATATTTTGGGTGAGTGAGCTCACACCTCCCACGCCATGGTGGTCCGTGAGCAACTGACGTTGAGAAAATTTTTTACCCCCGTCTCCTCACCCCCCCACCTACCCTTCAATACCTCTATAAAATTTTTCGGTTTTTTAATATGTGAATCTTTATCAAGCTTCTACGATATTTGTTAAAACCACATTATTCTGGAATAAATATGATAGGTAAAAAACCCCCTTTATTGATAGTGAATAGTTTTATTTTACAAAATTTTATAGTGCCGTCCCCCAACATAACCTCCCCCCCATGATGGTCCATGAGCTTTTTGGGAGACACTGCTCCACCTTCCCCTCCAGCCCCCCCCCACCCTTCAATCCCTTTTCCCATATGTAAAATTTTTATTAATTTATGCATCTTTATCATGCTTCTACATTTTTTTTAAGTTAAAATTTAATATTATCCTTTTTAAAAAATATATATAGAATTTTTTTTGATAGTAATAGTATAAAAATTTTTCAAAAAAAATCTTTGAAGCAGGTTTTTTAAATGGGTCTAGACCAGCTGATGTTCAAGTCAGCTGTATAATGTACTGCAGGGAAAAGAGCCAAGAGATCTTTTTAAAAGATTTTTTTCACACTCCAATACAACCATCGATTTAGAACCCCCCCCCCCACCATCCACTTCTTTTCCGACAACCAACAACCATCCACCCCAGCCCCAGTAGGGGGCCCCCCCCCCATTCCACTCTCTTTTTTAATCATCCACAAACAACAACCCACAATTTAGGGTAAGAAATACTATTATTTCATTGATTTTAGGGTTCCCCCTTTTGGGTTTTTTTACTAGTAGGTTAACTGGGGTTTTTACGCTTTTTTTAGCTAAATTTACGGTTCAAACAAGGGGGGAACCGGGGGCCGGGGTTAGAATGGTTAGTGGGGGGTGTGCCAGTGGTCAAATGACCCGCATTTGCATTGTGGGGTGGTAATATGACCTTTTTTTACCAAGCCAAGGGGGGAAACCCAAAAATTTCTAGGGGGCATGGGGGGGGGGAAGGAAAGGGGGAAGGAGGGGGGGGGGTGGGGGGGGGGGAGGGAAAAGGGGGGGGGGGGGGAAGAAGTATTGGGGAAACAGGGGAGGTGGAAGCGGGGGGAGGGGGGAAAATGGGGGGGGGGGAAGGTGGGGGGGGAAAACAGAGGGGGATGGGGAAAAGGATGGGGAGTAAAGGGAAAAGGGTGGAGGGGGGAAGCAGTGGGGAGGGGGGAAAGGGGAGTGGGGGGGGGGGAAAAACGGGGGTTTTGGGGGGGGGGAAAACAGTGGGTGGGGGGGGAAGACAGGGGGGGAATCTGGCTGGCTGGCGGCGGCAGGCAGGCAGGCGGCGGCGGCGGGGGGCGGCGGCGGCTGGGGGGCTGGGGCCAAGGGTGGGTTTGTAACAAGTACACAAATACAGTGTAAATAACCCCGGATAAATATTAGTGTAAATAAAAAAATAAATAGGGAAAAAGGGAAATTTCCCCGGGGTAATCCAAAAAAACCAGCTGAAAAATAATATATCAGAACTCAGATGTGGCAGTGTTGGTTAAAAAGTGATGTCTCTGAGACAGAAGAAAGAAAAAAGGGGGGAAAAAGGGCAGGCAGATAAAAAGTGAAAAAAAAAAGGAATGTAAACCCAAAAAATGTTTCCCCTTGATAAGAGATAACCTGTCCCCCGGCGGCAAAAAAGGGAAGGAGGGAAGCAGGGAGGGGGGGGGCGGGAGGGGGCCCCCGGGGGGAGGGGAGGGGGGAGGGGGAGGAGGGAGGGGGCAGGGGGGCCAGGGAAAGGCAGGGAGGGGGGGGGCAACCGGGGGGGGGGGCAGGGGGGGGGGGAGGGGGGGGCAGGGGAGGGGGAGGCAGGCAGGCAGGAAGGGGCCCCTCAAATGTCAAATAATTGTTTAGTGATAATAAAAAAAAAAGGACCCCCCCCTCAATGTCACTTGTAATTAGATTACGATAAGACCCACACACCTTCTTCAAAAAATAATAATAAAAAAAATAATAATTATTATTATTATAAATTTTTTTTAAAATTTTCCCCCCCCGTATTTTACCAGGAGCCGGGGGGACCCAGCAACCAGCTACACCAGCCCCCGGGGTTCAGCAAACCCGCTGGTCAAGCCGGGTCAGCTGCCGCGGGCAGGTGCCAGCCGGGCCCGCTGGTCAGCCAGCCAGCCAGCCAGCTGTCACCAGCAAAAAAACCCCCCCGGGCCATCCATCCCCCAGCAAACCCCCCCAGCCG
>WNWK01025435.1:0-28574 GCA_009830355.1 Cherax destructor | reverse complement strand
TTACTTAAGAAGATCTCATTTTGATATGTTCATCCTCCTTAACACTTGTTGCAATCTCATATCATCATATTGTCATTTAAAATCTTATAGTATCATCATTTTCTTAATTTGAAATAAAATATATACCTAGATGAAACTCTAAAAACTATTTCTAGTATTGTTATTATACTAGTATAGCATCAACATACTGTAATTTGAAATAAATTCTACAACTAGATTAAACTCAACCAATTTCTCTTGTATTGTCTTTAAATAGTATGTATAACCATTTAATAATTTAAATAATATAGAACTAGAATAAACTCAATCAATTTCTTTAGCATTAAGTACTTAGTGAATAAGTCTCTAGAATAAACTGCCCCTAATGCCATGGCATGCCAGTGGCTCTCCTTGCATTACAGTTTTATATTTGTATTATATTTGTAACTACCAATAACATTGTACACTTGTAACATGCATTGAAATAAAAAATTATTATTATATTATTATTATATTATTATTATTATTATTATTATTATTATTGTATGCTTACTGGGTGCCATGATTGCTTGGCAGATTTATCAAAATGCGATGAAAATGAGAAAATGTATGTAAATAAACACAGCAAGCTTCCCGATTATTGTCGTATGAACCAAACTGAAGACTGGGAGGGTGGCGGGCGATAGCAGTAGGATTCCCCCACTAACTCAATGGTTTAACCTACTGCGGGCGACCGTGCGCTCAAAATTTTTTACCCTCCTGCGAACCGTGTAATATAAATTTTACGTCGTGTTAGATAAAAATGTGCCGTAATTCTTCATTCGTGCAATACCCATACCGTGCAACATAAAGTCGTGCTAAATGAGGGTCTACTGTATACAGAATATACAGGTTAGGAATTCTCTTATTCTTAGCATAAACATGAACTCCCAGCTGTATTGACCCACCTGGCCCACCTGCCACAATTAATACCCCTTTCCTCAACATGACCTTAACCCCAAGTGTTTTTACACACTGCAGCCACACAGGGTATGAGGGTTACATCACTTTAAAGTATAACTCTTACCTCTGGCACACACATCCTGCCCAGAAAAAGATAAGAAGGAACCAGCATTCCTCCCAGCTTGAAGCCATACAGCAGAGTGAGAGCTAGAGAGGGGCTTAGCTATGCTCCTCCCACTCCAAAACAACAAAAGAAAGACTGTCGCCTTGCACCCGTTCCACATGCACCCACAATAATTTGTTTTTCTCATAAACCTTTTTACTTTTACAAAAGAAATACAACTTTACAAACTACAGTGGAACCCCGGTTAATGAACACCCTGGAAATCGTGCAATTATGTAAGTATAATATTGTAAGTGCTTGGAAGTGTATTTTTGGGGGTCTGAAATAGACTAACCTAAATGACATTTTTTCTTAAGGAAGTAAATTCGTTCGGTAATGGCACTTGAGCAGGTTTCTGCAATGAATTTTTTTCGTTAACCGGGGTTCCACTGTACAGTGGTACCTCGAGTTACGAGTTTAATTAATTTCAGAATGCTGTTCGAGTGCCGATACCGAATGAATTTGTTCACATAAGGAATAATGTAAATTAGATTAATCCATTTCAGACCCCCAAAAATACACTTACAAAAGCACTTACAGAAATCTTCTTTCAACACGTCGGCCGCCTCCCACCGAGGCAGGGTGGCCCAAAAGGAAAAACGAAAGTTTCTCCTTTTACATTTAGTAATCTATATAGGAGAAGGGGTTACTAGCCCCTTGCTCCTGGCATTTTAGTCGCCTCTTACGACACGAATGGCTTATGGAGGAAGAATTCTGTTCCACTTCCCCATGGAGAACTTACAGAAATACACTTACATAATTGTTCGAGTTGGGAGCTGCTCGTATGTCGAGGTACCACTGTACTTATTTAAATGTGTGTGTGTGTGTGTATACTACAACCTATTATATTGAGAAAATCAGGCTTGACTCAGCTTCTTCTTAGTCTTAAAGAGTGGTCTGCCCTTAGGACATTTAAGCAGCCGTGACCCATCAATTCAATATACAGTGGAACCCCGGCTTACGATGTTATCATCTTACGTTATTTTCGGTAACCGATATTTATAACGTAAGAAATTTGTTTGTGGCTTACGATGTTTGCTTCGTTTACCGACATTCGTACCGGACCTGTCCGCTTGGCGCCCAGCTGAGCGCGCACTCCAGGGAGCGTCAGTGCTATTGTTTACAAGCGAGAGCGACCACCCACCCACACCCACGCATTCATACCAGTATATTGTCATTATTCCACTGCTGTTTTTAGTGCTTGCAACTGCTAAATAAGCTACCATGGGTCCAAGGAAAGATCCTAGTGCTAAGCCTGTGGCAAAGAGGAACAGAAATATATGTACGATAGAAGTGAAGAAGGAGATAATAGAAAAATATGAAAGTGGAGTGCGTATCAGTGAGCTAGCCAGGCTGTATGGTAAACCCTATTCTACCATCGCTACCATTGTGGATAAGAAATATTCAAGTAAAATCAAGGAAGCTGTTGTTGCAAAAGGTGCATCTGTGATCACAAAACAGAGACCACAAGTGCTGGAAAATGTGGAAAGGTTGTTGTTGGTGTGGATCAACGAGAAACAGTTAGCAGGAGATACTGTTTCGGGAAAGGGACATATATGTTGAAAATGCCTGCAACGAGTGCTGAAGTGAGCGATTTAAAGCCAGCAGAGGCTGGTTTTACAAATTTAAGAATCGAAGTGGCATACATAGTGTTGTGAGGCATGGTGAGGGAGCCAGTTGTGACAAAAGTGCGGCTGAAAAATATGTTCCTGAATTCCAGGAGTACCTAGAGGCTGAACAATTCCTCCCCAACAAGTGTTTAATTGTGATGAAACAGGCCTGTTTTGGAAGAAAATGCCCAACAGGACCTACATTACTCAGGAGGAAAAGGCACAGCCAGGACATAAGCCTATGAAAGACAGGCTAACTTTGATGCTGTGTGCCAATGCCAGTGGTGATTGCAAAGTGAAGCCTTTACTGGTGTATCTTTTTGAAAATCCCCAAGTGTTTGGCAGATGCTGTGTCAGCAAGTCTAACTTGTGTGTGATGTGGAAGTCTAACAAAAGGCTTGGGTCACAAAGGACATTTTCTTAGATTGGTTCAATGAAGTGTTTGGCCCCAGTGTGAAGAAATATCTATTGGACAATAATTTGCCAATTAAGTGCCTCCTGATAATGGACAATGCTCCTTGTCATCCTCCAAACTTGGTAGAGAAAATTGTGGAGGAGTTTAAATTCATCAAAGTGAAGTTCTTGCCCCTAATACCACTCCTCTCCTCCAGCCCATGGACCAGCAGGTCATTTCCAACTTTAAAAACTCTATACCAAAGCAATGTTTCAAAAGTGCTTTGATGTGACCACAGACATGAACATAACCCTAAGAGAATTTTGGAAAAACATTTCCATATGCTGCATTGTGTACACCTTATAGGTAAGGCTTGGGAGGGAGTGACTACCAGGACTTTGAACTCTGCCTGAGAAAATTGTGGCCAGACTGTGTCCTAGAGAGGATTTTGAAGGTTTTGGGGCTGAGCCTCAGAACCCTGAGCCTGAGCCTGAGCCTGTTTTGGAAGAAATTGTGGAATTGGGCAAGTCTTTGGGGTTAGAGGTGAGTGGTGAGGATGTGGAACAGTTGGTGGAGGAGCACAAGGAAGAGCTAACCACTGAAGATCTGCAAGAGCTTCAACAGCAACTGGAACAAGAGAGCAGAGGTCAGCACAATGGTTCAGAGGAGGAGGTGGAGGTGGAACAAAAATGGAAGAATGTGCCTTCTTCAAGGATTAAGGACATTTGTGGAATGTGGAGCAAGGTGCAAGCATTTATGGATGAATATCACCCTAACCATGCTGTTGCAGGCCGTGCTGGCAACCTGTACAATGACACAGTGGTGTGTCATTTCAGGGATGTGTTAAAGAATCGCCAGACACAGAGCTCCCTGGACAAATTTGTTGTTAGAAAGAGGTCTAGTGACTCTCAAGCTGGTCCTAGTGATATTCAAAGAAAAAGGGAAGTAACCCCAGAAAAGAACTTACCACCTGCAGTGTTAATGGAAGGGGATTCCCCTTCCAAACACTAGCATACTACTCCACCTTCTCCCCTCCTCCCGTCCTCCACACATCAACAACTCTTCAATAAATGTAAGTGACATGTTATTGTAAAATATTTGCATGTATTTATGTATTCTTTATTCAATTCTGTATTATTTAATGTCCAAAAGTTCTAAAAAATATTTTATTTAACTACTTTTGGAAGTCTTGGACGGATTAAATTTATTTCCATTATTTCTTATGGGGAAAATTGATTCGTTTTACGATTGTTTCGCTTTAAAATATGCCCTCTCTGACGGATTAATATCGTAAGTCGGGGTACCACTGTAATTAGGTATTCCAGAGTAATTGTTACATAAATACATCAATACATGTTGGGTCCTATAGCCCCATAACACTAATGGACAGAGAAAATGTTATTTTAGTGCCAGGAATGTCTGTCTTGTTTATTCTGGACCCTATTTTGAAATTGGCATCTTTTCAAATCTGTGAAATTGGTCAAATTGCCAATTTCTGACCACTTTATTGGGTAGCTGAAATCGGTAAATGGGCAGTTTCTTGTACTCAATCGACAGAACAAATGCTATGATTTTAATCGACTGGAACAATGGAATTGGCCGAAAGTAGGGCTCAAATTGGGCGAAATCGCTGATGCATAAATATCACTGATATTGCTAACTTCGCAAGAGTGTAATTTCGTAAGTTTTCCATCAAAATTTGTACTTTTGGTGTCATTACCATTGGGAAAAGATTCTCTATCATTTCATAAGAAAAAATAATTTTCCTTTTTTTTTTTTTTTTTTTTTTGAAATTTTTTTGACCCTGAGAGTGAGTTAACCCTTTGGGGGTCGACAGGCCTTCTCGGAAACACGTTCTCAGGGTCGAAATTTTTTTGAAAAAATAATAATAATTTTTTCTTAGGAAATGATAGAGAATCTTTTTCCGATCATAACGACACCAAAAGTATGAAATTTGAATGAAAACTTACGGAATTATGCTCTCACGAAGTTATTGGTCTTGAAGATGTTTACGCATCGGCGATTTCGCCTACTTTGAGCCCTATTTTTTGGCCAGTTCCAATGTTCCAGTCCACTAAAATCATAGCTGTTTCGCTAGAACTCCATTTCCTCTATCGACTGAGTACAAGAAACCATCTATTTGCCAATTTCAACTACCCAAAATAGTGGTCAGAAAATGGCAATTTGGCCAATTTCACACAAATTTCAAACGATGCCAATTTCAAAATAGGGTCCAGAATAAACAAGGCAGACATTCCTGGCACTAAAATAACATCTTCTCTGTTCATTAGTCGTGTCTCCAGACCCCTCTTACATTACTTTTGCTTTCCATTTTGAATTTTTATTCTCACAAAAAATAGAAGATTTACTGTTATGTATACAACTGCATCATTGTAAAAATGGTATAAATAATATCAGTGCACTTGTGCAAGAATATTATATTTGCCAGTTGATGTGTATTAGACACATGGTGTGATTTGTTTACTCTTGAACATCGGCTAAAATCAAACATTTTCGCTACTTTGAGCTCAATTTCAAGGTACTTGTCATTGTCAAACCAATCAAAATCATCTCTATTTCTGTAATATATCTTCCATTCTATCAAATGAGACCAAGAAAACGAGAATACATCAATAAATACCATACGAAAACAGACTGCAAAGTCGTTGTTTTAAACGAAAAAAACAGTCAGGTTTTTTTTTCTCATTATGCAGTGTGTGCTGCAGGATTTTTTTTTATACTGCGCACACTGACCACACAGACCCATTCTTTCATATGTAGGCCTACCAGCCATTTCCCGCTTAATTTGAGGCCACTAGAATTTACGCGTATGTACTAGTATGGCACCAACCCCTGCTCGTAAAACGTACTAGTACGCATTGACCCCGAAAGGGTTAAAGATCAGGGGTCACGACACTCATAGGGTTATGGAATCAATATACAGCCTCTCCTCACTTAACGACAGAGATAAGGGCCTAAGACCCCATTGGTAAACAATTTTGTCGCTAATCTAGGAATGACCCCTTACTGACACTTCAAAAGTGTCACCACCCAAAATTCAAACATTCAGTTTTATGTTTGTTGGGAAATTCCTTTCAATCTGTTTATTATTAACAGTAATACAACATGAAATAGGTCAATGACTTACTTCCAAGATATTCCAGGAAATGCTTACATAGCTGATTACTTGAAAAAAAAAAAAATGAGAAAATCGCACTTTTTTCAGTCTTTGCATAGGGTAAGAGTGATCTATAGTTACCCTTCAGGCGCATAACGTTTTTTGTAATGGTCACGGTCACTTTTTTTTTTTTATCCCTCTCTACCCTTCAATACCTCTCTGTATTACTTACTTACTTGACTGAATAACTTAGTCACTTTTTTTTTATGGTGTTGTGACAAGTGTCAGATAACTGATGACAGCCAGTGACATTTGATAAATTGCACTGCTGCAGGGAACCCTCGCTTGTGTCATGTTTATTACTATGAAATACGTATGACATTTAAAGTGCCCCAGAGCAATTATTATTATTTATTATTAATTATTATTATTATTATTATTATTATTATTATTATTATTACCATCAACATACCTTGTTCACTGAGTATAATACAGTGGACCGTCGGTTAACAAATACCCCGGAAATCGTGCAATAATGTAAGTATAATTTTGTAAGTTCTTGTGGAAGTGTATTTTTGGGGGTCTGAAATAGACTAACCTACGTGAAATTTTTCCTTAAGGGAGTAAATTCGTTCGGTAATGGCACTTGAGCAGACTTCAGGAGTGAAGTTTTTACGAAACTCGGGGGTCCACTGTAATTTCTTAAGCTGCCACGAGAGACAGAAAATGTCAACACACCAGCTGATCCCTTTACTATGTATTTCTTTTGTACTTCTTCCATTTTCTTCTTGTTTTTCCTTTTCCAAGCTCTGCTGCACATCTATTGTACACCCCATAGTACAAGATAGAGTTATAAGTGCAGCAGCACTTGGAAGAGGAAGAATAACAAGAGGAAAATGGAAGTACAAAAGAAGTTCACAGCAAAGGGGTTAGCTGGTGTGATCGTCTGTGTGTTTACATTTTGTGTCTCTCGTGGCAGCTTAATTAAGAAATGATTAAACTCAGTGAACAAGGTATGTTGATGGTGATAATAATTAATAAAGATAAAGATTTATTTCTTGTAATAATAACAATCGCTCTGGAGTGCTTTAACCCTTTCAGGGTCCGTGCCGTAGTTCTATGGCTTTGAGTTCTGGGTCCAAACCGTAGTTCTACGTCATGAGCTCAGCTCACTCAGATAAACTTTGAGCGGTAAATTTGGGCCTAGATATGAGAGAATACATCTATGTGGTAAGTGTGCACCACATAAAACAAATCCTGCAGCACACAGTGCATAATGAGAGAAAAAAAACTGAAATCGTAATTTTCGATTAAAACAGCGAATTTGCAGTGTTTTTTGTATACTTTTTATAGTTGTATTTGCGATTTCTTGGTCTCATTTGATAGAATGGAAGATATATTACAGATATAGAGATGATTTTGATTGGTTTTAGTACTGGAAATGGCTTGAAACTGAGCTCAAAATAACGGAAATGTTCAATTTTTGCCAATGTTCAAGTGTAAACAAATGACCTCACACGTCTAATACGCTCCAGCTGGTGGGTCTAATATACGTTCACAAATGTGGTTATATTATCTGTACAATTATTACAATACTGCATAACAGTAAATCTTCCATTTTTTGGTTTGAATAAAAATTCATTATGTGAATAAAAAATCAAAATGGAATTAATTTGTAAAGACTGAAAATGTAACTAATGAACAGAGTTAATGTTATTTTAGTGCCCAGAATGCCTGCATTGTTTATTCTGCACCCTATTTTGAAATTTTAATATTTTGAACTTTGAGTTAAATTGGCTAAATTACCACTTTCCAATCACTTTATTTTGTAGTTGAAACAGTTAACTGCGCGATTTCTTATGCTTAATCGATAGAATAGAAGTAATACTAGCAAAATAGCTAAGAATTTGGTTGACTGGAATAATGTAATTAGCCTAAAATGGGAGTCAAAGTCGGCAAAATCGCCGATGCGTAAATATCGCTGACACATCAAAATTCGCGAGAGCATAATTTCGTCAATTTTCAATCAAATTTTGTACTTTTTGTTTTATTACCTTCAGAAAAAGATTCTCTACCATTTCATAAGAAAAAATAAGAATTTTTTTTTTTTTAAATTCTTGGACACTGGCGCACCCCTTCCAAAAATGGCCTTGGACCCTGAAAGGGTTAAATCACCATCGACATACCTTGTTCACTTAGTTTAATCATTTCTTAATTAAGCTGCCACGAAAGACACCGAGAATGTAAACACAAACACAAACACACCAGCTAACCCCTTTACTGTGAACTTCTTTTGTATTTCTATTTTCCTCCTCCAAGTGCTGCTGCACTTCTATCTTGTACTATGGGGTACACAATCAAATACAAATTTGTACAAATATGTAGTCTTGGAGACTTTAAAAGCTAGTGTACTGAGTGGCTGTAAGAAGGAGATTGAGATGCTTGACACAGACACACTGCACACACTGTGCTGCCCATTACCATGACCCAAGTTCTCATACGGCATACAATAATTTTATTTTTTTATTCGTCGGAGAGCCCGTCGTAACTCCGAGTTGTCAGTAAACGAGTACGGGTACATCGGTAAGTGAGGAGAGGGTGTATTAAATTTAAGAGAGGAATAAGAAAAGCCAAGAGATTATGAAGTTAAGTCATAAAAAAAATTAAAATTAAAATTCAACTTTATTTCTGGTAATATTGCAAAGTGGGGTATACTTACATTTTTTATACATTTTATGAAGTAGATATTACAAGATGGCCAATAATATGCCTAGGTATGCCTAGGCTTTTCAGGCAGTCTTATGATAGGTCTTACTCAATAGTGACACAATGATTATACTGATATTAAGGTTAGGTAATTGTAGTGATTAACTAGGTTTACAAAATTGAGGTACTGAGATTCAAACATTTAAGAATTTAACAATTAGTTTATATATTAATGGTAAAGGTGATGTACTGGCATAATACCATTTCTATATTGGAGTGTCTTAGGCAAACTTATGACTAGCTTAAGAATTATGAAGCAATAGTTGTATTAGAATTTTGGTTAGTCATGTGCAAATTAAGGGGAATCACAGATATCAATAAGTGTATTTTGCTGTGGATATGTGCAAGATAAAGTAGTTTTCATGTGGTTAGCTACCGGTTGGGTGCGTAAGTGAGATAAGATGTTTTTTAACGGTGCTTTTGAAAATGGAGGTTATGTCTGCAGTTCTAGAGTTTTCAGGCAGGAAGTTCCAGATTTTAGGCTCTTTTATGCGCATTGAATTTTTGTATAGATTTAGTCGGACACGGGGAATGTCAAAGAGATGTTTGTGTCTAGTATTATGTTTATGGATCCTGTCACAACTGTCAAGAAAGTGTTTTAGCTGAGGGTTAAAGTTGGAATTTATGGTTCTATAAATGTAGATTGCAGAGTAGTAAGTATGGATGTTCTGAACAGTGAGTAGGTTTAGGTCTTTGAAGAGTGGGGGGGTGTGCTGCCTAGCGTTGGATTGCATGATAATTCTTACTACGGCTTTTTGTTTGGTTATTATTGGCTTTAGGTGGGTAATTGCTGTTGATCCCCATGCACAAATGGCATATGTGAGGTAGGGATAGGTGAGTGAATAGTATAGTGTGAGTAGGGCTGATTGTGGTACATAATACCGTATCTTAGAGAGGATCCCCACAGTTTTGGACACTTTCTTTGTTATGTGTTGGATATGGGTGCTGAATTTCAGGCTGCTGTCAAGGTGAAGGCCCAGGAATTTGCCCTCATTATGTTTAGCAATAGGAGTAGTGTTGATCTTAATGTTTAATTGTGCATCACCTGCTCTGTTGCCAAACATAATATAGAAGGTCTTATCAGTGTTGAGTGTAAGTTTATTGGCTGTCGTCCATGTTGATATTTTTATTAATTTGTCATTAACAATGGTGTTGAGCGTGGCAAGATTTGGGTGGGAGATGACATAAGTTGTATCGTCAGCAAAGAGTATTGGTTTCAGGTGTTGTGATACATTGGGAAGATCATTGATGTATAAGAGGAAGAGCAGGGGACCAAGGACACTTCCCTGCTGTACTCCGGTGTCAAGTGGTCGTGTCGTGGAGGGTGTCTTTAATGGTGACATTCTGATACCTATTAGTGAGGTAGGATTTGAAGTATGCAAGTGCATGACCTCTTATTCCATAGTGGTCAAGTTTGTGGAGTAGGATGCCGTGGTTTACTGTGTCGAAAGCTTTCCTTAGGTCAATAAAAAGTTCTAATGGATATTCTTTATTTTCCAGTGCTGTGTAAAGCAGGTCTATCATTTTTACTATTGCATCGTTAGTGCTTTTATTTTTCCTGAAGCCAAATTGGCAGGGGTTGAGTATGCTTTGTGTCGTTATAAACGAGTATAATCACTTGTGCAAAAGTTTCTCAAAGATTTTGGATAGCAACATTAAGTTTGATATTGGCCTATAGTTGTTTACGTCTATGGGGTCACCACCTTTGTGTATTGGTGTAACCCTTGCTGTTTTGAGTAGTGTCGGGAAAGTGCTAGTTTCTAGTGATTTGTTAAAAAGTAATGAAATAGCATGTGAAAGGACATGAGCTTCTCGTTTGTATATTAATGGTGGGACTTGAGACAGATTCTCTGATTTATTTTTAAGTGACTTGATTATCATGGTGACTTCAGTGGGTTCAGTAGGTGCAAGATAGAAGGAGGATGGGAAATTCCCATCTAGGTAATCACTTGCTCGGGCATTGGTATCTGGGATTTTACTGGCAAGATTTGATCCAATGGTTGAGAAGAAGTCATTAATCTTGTTTACTGTATCAATAGGCTGTAGTGGTGTTTTGTGTGGTTTAGTTAGGACAATATCCCTAGTTTTTTTCAGTTTGTGGGTGCCCATAATCTGTGAGTGTTTTTCAGGTCTTTTTTATATCTCCTTTTGTTTCAGTGAATCTGCTGGAGTAGTACAATTGCTTGGCTTTTTTTATTAGTTTGGTGAGAACTGATGAATAGTGTTTAATAAACTCTTTATGTATGAATCCCCGTCTTTATTGCTTTTCATATTGATGTTTCTTGTTAATGGATTTTAGTAAGCTGTTAGTTAGCCATGGGCAACCTAGCCATTTATTTGTAATCTGTTTCATTTTTATAGGACAATGTTTGTGTATAGTCTATGTAATTTATTAAGAAAGTTGTCTGTCCAATCATCGATACCCTTGGCGTTTGAGAATTCTATAGCCCAGTCAACCGTCTCTAGCTCTGCTGTGAAGTTATTTATTGATGCCTGGTCATGGAGTCTAAATGAAACTTTGGTGTATTCTAGGGGTGGGTTACTAATGTTTGTTAAGAGGAAGGTGGGGTAGTGGTCTGTAGTGCTGTCTGTTATTATCCCCGATTTAAGGGGGACTAGGATATTGGTCCATATATGGTCGATTTTGGTTGCACTCGTCTCAGTAAGCCTGGTTGGTTTGGTTATTGTTGGTATGAGAAGTGTGTTGTTCATATTGTTGATGAAATTGGTTACTGGCTGGTCATCTGGTAGGCCAAGGTTGATGTTGAAGTCTCCAGCTAAGATAAGGTGGTGTTTGTTCATTTGGTTGTTTGTTATTAGCGTTTTTAGTTGATCACTAAAACTTGGGATGTTTGTATGAGGCATCCGGTAAATGGCCCCGATTGTTATGGGAGTCTTAAGGATTTGTGCAGTAAAATTAGCAAAAATATATTCTCCATATTCATCACTATAGCAAGTGGTGTCACAACAGGATACAGTGGACACCCGCCTAACGAGCAAAATTCATTCCAGAAGCCTGCTCAAGTGCCATTACCGAACGAATTTACTTCCTTAAGAAATAATGTCACATAGGTTAGTCTATTTCAGACTCCCAAAAATACACTTCCACAAGCACTTACAATATTATACTTACATAATTGTACGATTTTCGGGGTGCTTGTTAGGCGGGGGTCCACTGTATTTCATTAGGTTTCTTTCAGGTACAGTGGACCCCCGGATTTCGTCAATAATTCGTTCCAGAATGCTGTTCGAGTGCCGTTACCAAACTAATTTGTTCCCATAAGGATGAATGTAAATTAGATTAGTCCATTTCAGACCCCCAAAAACACACTTACAAAAGCACTTACAAAAATACACTTATATAATTGTTCGAGTTGGGAGCTGTACGAAATCCGAGGGTCCACTGTATTTAGGTACAGTGGTACCCCGGTTTTCGTCAATAATTCGTCCCAGAATGCTGTTCGAAATCCTTTACCGAACGAATTTGTTCCCATAAGGACAAATGTAAATTAGATTAGTCTGTTTCAGACCCTCTAAAATGCACTTACAAAAGCACTTACATAATTGTTCGAGTTGGGAGCTGTATGATATCTGGGGTACCACTGTAGTAGGTTGGTAGACAGCAACCACCCAGGGAGGTACTACTGTCCTACCAAATGAGTGAGACTGAAACCTGTATTTGTTTTACATGATGGTAGGAGTGCTGGTGTCTTTTTTCTGTCTCATAAACACAGAAGATAACAGGTACAGTGGACCCCCAGTTTTCATGATTTTTTCGTCCCAGAATGCTGTTCAAGTGCCATTACCAAACGAATTTATTCCCATAAGGAATAATGTAAATTAGACTAGTCCTTTTAGACCCCCAAAAATACACTTACAAAAGCACTTACAAAAATACACTTACATAATTGTTCGAGTTTGGAGCATCACGAACACCGGGGGTCCACTATATATCTTGCCACTTTTACTTACAATTAGGTCACACTACACATGTACATATTTATGTATACACACTCATCTGAGTTTTCTTTGATTTTATCTTAATAGTTCTTGTTCTTATTACTTTTCCTTTCATATCTATGGGAAAGTGGAATAAAAATCTTTCCTCTGTAAGCCATGCTTGTTGTAAAATTAGACTAAAATGCTGGGAACAGTGGGCTAGTAACCCCTTTCCCCATACAGCTTACTAAAAATAAGAAGAAAACCATCATAGTGGGATATTTTAACCCTTTGAGGGTCGAGAGGCCCTCTCCCAGACTTGTTCTCAGGGTCGAAAAATATTAAAAAAAAAAAAAAAAATTCTTATGAAATGATAGTATTTTTGGTGAGTTTTATAGGCAAAAAAAAAATATTGTGATCATTGCGAGATATGGAGGCGTAAAGTTGACTGAAATTGAACCGCTTACAGCATCGGCAACTGCTGTCATCAGGTAATAGTTTATTTTGTTTTTTTCTACTTTTTTCTTTTATTTTTTAATATTTTATTTTTTCAAGTAACTTTTATGGCCTGTGAGACCAATATAAAGACTGTTTGGTATATATTCACTCGTTGTATACTACATAATAACCACACAAACTTTGCTGTCATTATATTGTTTACAAAACATGTTTACACAAACTAACAATAAATAATGTTGTTTATTACTATTTTTCTATCATATATATACAGTGGTCCCTCGACTAATATAATTAATCCGTTCCAAGAGCTATTACTTAACACGAAAAATACGTAATTCGATACCTTATTTCCCATAAGAAATAATGTAAATACAATTAATCCGTTCCACCCAAAAGACATACTAAATAATAAGAAAACAATATATATATATATACATTTACTTACCTTTATTGAAGAGTTGCAGGCATCTGGAAGATAGGGAGGATGACAGGGGCAGGGTGTTAGTGGTTAGAAGGGGAATCCCCCTCCAAAAGGACTTCAGGTAACATGTCCCTCTCTGGGGTTACTTCCCTTCTTGGTCTTTTAATGCCACTAGGACCAGATGGAGAGTCAGTAGACCCCTGCCTGGTGAAATAACTGTCCACAGTCCTCTGTTTCTGGCGACTCTTTAATACTTTCCTGAAGTACAACATGGCTCTGTCACTGAAGTGGTTGCACAGAAGGCTCATTTCAGCTTGCTCAGGGTGGTGTTTTTCAACAAAACTTTGCACATCGTTCCACTTGGAACAAATTTCCTTAAGCACTGAAGAAGGCACCTCCTCCTCTCTCTCTCCCTCCTCCTGTGAAGCAATAACCTCAGCTGTGGTCTGTTGCTGTTCCAGATGAAGCTCTTGCAGCTTCATCTGGAGTGGTGTTCCTCACTCTCTTTACCACTGGGGTGCCACTAGGAAGCTTCTTTGGACCTATTTTTTTTTTATTAACACATCGGCCGATTCCCACCAAGGCAGGGTGGCCCGAAAAAGAAAAACTTTCATCATCATTCACTCCATCACTGTCTTGCCAGAGGGGTGCTTTACACTACAGTTATAAAACTGCAACATTAACACCCCTCCTTCAGAGTGCAGACACTGTACTTCCCATCTCCAGGACTCAAGTCCGGCCTGCGTTTCCTGAATCCCTTCATAAATGTTACTTTGCTCACACTCCAACAGCACGTCAAGTATTAAAAACCATTTGTCTCCATTCACTCCTATCAAATACGCTCACACATGCTTGCTGGAAGTCCAAGCCCTTTGGACTTCCAGCAATAAATAAGTCACCTATGGTGACTTATTTCACAGTGACAATCACTGAACCAGCAATAAACACAACAAAAGTATTGTGAATGTTTGAAAGAGTGCGCTGGGTAATGTTCTCTCAATGGTAAACAACGCTTCACTGGCATCCTGTGCAGGTGCAGGGCAGGCGTGGAGCTGGCGGACAGGTGTAATACGTTACGATACACGATATCGAAAAAAGCTTACGTTACATGATTTTTACTATATATGAGCCTTATGTTACTCGGGGGTCCACTGTACACATATTGAGTCACTGGACATGTTCCTAGAACTGCAAGAGGTTCTGAAGCTTGTAGTTGTGTCACAATGACAAATTACACCATCACTCACCACCCTCACTGCCTGTCAACATCCCTTCCTCATTACCCCACCAACCCACATGGAAATAAATCACTGTCTGAATTTTGGGTTATCCTAGGTTGATGGTTGTCCTTCCTTCCTTCCTTCTTATCTTCCTTCCTTCCTTCTTATCTTCCTTCCTACCTTCCTTTCTTCCTTCATTTCTACCATCCTTCGTTTCTACCTTCCTTTATTTCTACCTTCCTTCCTACCTACTTACCTTCCCTCCATCCATCCTATCTACCTTCCCTCCTTCCTACCTACCTTCCCTCCTTCCTACCTACCTTCCTTCCTTCCTACCTACCTTCCCTCCTTCCTACCTACCTTCTCTCCTTCCTACCTACCTTCCCTCCTTCCTACCTACCTTCCCTCCTTCCTACCTACCTTCCCTCCTTCCTTACTTCTTCCTTCCTTCCTTCCTTCCTCTCATCTCTTCCTTTGTTCCTTCCTACCTTCCTTTCTTCCTTCCCTCTGGTTTCCTGGTCATTGCTTTCAGTCACAAACTCCTCAAAACCATGAAATTCATCTTCACTGACACTTCCATTTGTGTTTGAACTGTCACTTGGGAACAAAAGAGTCCCAGTTAGCTGAGAAGTGAAGAGTTTTCTTAGTGCTAGACATGATAAACAAGGCTTACTAAAATGGTATTCCCACAATGCACCACTGGGTCCCCGATTTTTTTCCTACTGTGCACACTGACCACACAGACCCATTCTCTCACAACTAGGTCTACCAGCCTTTTCCCGCTTGATTTGAGGGCGCTAGAATTTATGCATACTAGAACGTCAATAACCCTGGTGCGTAAGACGTACTAGTACATCAAAAACCCTGAAAGGGTTAATGTGCATAGGTGTAATATGAATGATAAGAAAGAGATGATTGTAGATGTTATGAATGAAAAAAAGCTGGATGTTCTGGCTTTAAGTGAAACAAAGCTGAAGGGGGTAGGAGAGTTTCAGTGGGGAGAAATAACTGGGATAGGGTCAGGGGTTTCTTAATAGAGTTAGAACTATGGAAGGAGTAGCAGTATTGTTGAAGGTAGGGAAGTTTTCATTGCATTTATGGATTTAGAAAAAGCATATGATAGAGTGGATAGAGGAGCAATGTGGCAAATGTTGCAAGTGTATGGAATAGGTAGTAAGTTACTGAATGCTGTAAAGAGTTTTTATGAGGATAGTGAGGCTCAGGTTAGGGTGTGTAGGAGAGAGGGAGATTACTTCCCGGTAAAAGTAGGTCTTAGACAGGGATGTGTAATGTCACCATGTTATGTTATTTTCCCCTATTTATCATCAAGGTTCTACATGTACTACATCACAGAATGTCATGGTAACATCGATCTACAACCCTCCCCATTACCTTTTGGGCACTCATTCAGCCCTGAAGCCAAGTTAAGATAAGCACCAACAACACCAGCTCACTCCAGCAGCCATGTTTTCTCCAGGAAGGATTGTGGGAAAACAACAGTCTCTCTAAGCTCCTCCCCCTCAAACAAGAACACATAACTTTGCACATCTCCACATATACTCTCAATATATCTTATGTTATTACAATGAGACATGCAACTATTAACTAGTACTTAATAAAAATGTGCATTTATATTTTATATAACCTATTATATTGAGAAAATCAGTCTAATCCAGCTTCTTAAGTTTTAAGGATGGCCAAGCCTTTAAACCTCCCAAGCAGCACTTCTGATTAATTCAATATAATTAGGCATTCATGTTACTTAATTACTACAATACATGCTGGGTTCCAATAGCCCCCATAACAAGTCCATAATACCCCATAACACACCATGGTTGTTAATATATTTATAGATGGGGTTGTAAAAGAAGTAAATGCTAGGGTGTTGGGGAGAGGAGTGGGATTAAATTATGGGGAATTAAAAGCAAAATGGGAGTTGACGCAGTTACTTTTTGCTGATGTTACTGTGCTTATGGGAGATTCTAAAGAAAAGTTGCAAAGGTTAGTGGATGAGTTTGGGAGGGTGTGTAAAGGTAGAAAGTTGAAAGTGAACATAGATAAGAGTAAGGTGATGAGGGTATCAAACGATTTAAATAAAGAAAAATTGGATATCACATTGGAGAGAGGGATTATGGAAGAAGTGAATGTTTTCAGATATTTGGGAGTTGACTTGTCAGTGGATGGGTTTATGATGGATGAGGTTAACCATAGAATTGATGAAGGAAAAAAGGTGAGTGGTGCATTAAGGTATCTGTGGAGACAAAAAAACGTTATCCATGGAGACGAAGAAGGGAATGTACGAAAGTATAGTGGTACCAACACTCTTATATGGGTGTGAAGCATGGGTTGCAAATGCTTCAGCGAGGAGGCGGCTGGAGGCAGTGGAGATGTCCTGTCTAAGGGCAATGTGTGGTGTAAATATTATGCAAAAAATTCGGAGTGTGGAAATTAGGAGGAGGTGTGGAGTTACTAAAAGTATTTGTCAGAGGGTTGAAGAGGGGTTGTTGAGGTGGTTTGGTCATTTAGAGAGAGTGGATCAAAGTAGAATGACTTGGAGAGCATATAAATCTGTAGGGGAAGGAAGGCGGGGTAGGGGTCGTCCTCGAAAAGGTTGGAGGGAGGGGGTAAAGGAGGTTTCGTGGGCGAGGGGCTATGACTTCCAGCAAGCATGTGTGAGCATGGTAGATAGGAGTGAATGGAGACAAATGGTTTTTGGGACCTGATGATCTTTTGGAGTGTGAGCAGGGTAACATTTTGTAAAAGGATTCAGGGAAACCAGTTAATTGATTTAGTTGGACTTGAGTAATGGAAATGGGAAGTACAATGCCTGCACTTTAAAGGAGGGGTTTGGGATAGTGACAGCTGGGAGGGACTTATTCTCAGCTGTCGTATCTGAGCGCCTCTGCAAAGACAGTGATTATGTTGAGTGAGGTGAAAGTGTTGAATGATGATGAAAGTATATTCTTTTTGGGGATTTTCTTTCTTTTTTGGGTCACCCTGCCTCAGTGGGAGACGGCCGACTTGTTGAAAAAAAAAAAAAGTTATCACAGGAAAAGAGGGAATATAAATGAATAAATTCGAGGATTATGTGGAGTAGAATAAGGGTTGGATGTGAAAAGTGGGTTATGAAAATGAAAATGTTTATTTCCTTGCAAAGCTTACTATGTGTGGTTTACATATGATAAAATATTAAATACAAAGAAAGCCACTAGCATGCCTAGGCAATTCGGGCAGAATAATTCTAATTCTTACTCTATATTGACAGAATTTATGGAGCAGCACATTTTAATATACCTTATAGGTAATACATATTTTAAGAAAAAGAGGATAAATAAGTATACAAGATATAATGTATGGCGTAATGACAGTAGTTTGTTGGACTATGTACTGGTAGATAAAAAACTGTTGAGTATACTTCAGGATGTACATGTTTATAGAAGGGCCACAGATATATCAGATCACTTTTTAGTTGTAGCTAAAGTGAGAGTAAAAGGTAGATGGGATACAAGGAAAATATAAGCAGAAAGTAAAAGAGAGGTGAAGGTTTATAAACTAAAAGAGGAGGCAGTTAGGGTAAGATATAAACAACTATTGGAAGATAGATGGGCTAGTGAGAGTATAGGCCCTGGGGTTGAAGATATATGGGGTAGGTTTAGGAATGTAGTGTTAGAGTGTTCAGCAGAAGTTTGTGGTTACAGGAAAGTGGGTGCGGGAGGGAAGAAGAGTGATTGGTGGAATGATGATGTAAAGAGAGTAGTAAGGGAGAAAAAGTTAGCAAATGAGAGGTTTTTACAAAATAGAAGTGATGCAAGGAGGAAAGAGTGTATGGAGAGAAAAAGAGAGGTTAAGAGAGTGGTGAAGCAATGTAAAAAGAGAGCAAATAAGAGAATGGGTGAGATGTTATCAACAAATTTTGTTGAAAATAAGAAAAAGTTTTGGAGTGAGATTAATAAGTTGAGGAAGCCTAGGGAACAAATGGATTTGACAGTTAAAAATAGGAGAGGAGAGTTATTAACCCTTTCAGGGTCCGTGCCGTAGTTCTACGGCTTTGAGTTGAGGGTCCAAACCTTAGTTCTATGCCATGAGCTCAGCTCACTCAGATAAGCTGTGAGCAGTAAATTTGGGCCTAGATATGAGAGAATACATCTATGTGGTAAGTGTGCACCACATAAAACAAATCCTGCTGCACACAGTGCATAATGAGAGAAAAAACTGAGACCGTAATTTTCGATTAAAACAGCGACTTTGCAGTGTTTTTTCGTATGCTTTTTATAGGTGTATTTGCGATTTCTTGGTCTCATTTGATAGAATGGAAAATATGTTACAGAAATAGAGATGATTTTGATTGGTTTTAGTACTGGAAATGGCTTGAAACTGAGCTCAAAGTAGCAGAAATGTTAAATTTTTGCCGATGTTCAAGAGTAAACAAATGACCTCACACGTCTATGCGCCAGCTGGTGAGTCTTATATATGTTCACAAATGTGGTGATATTATTTATACAATTATTACAATATTGCATAACAGTAAATCTTCCATTTTTTGGTGTGAATAAAAATTCATTATGTGAATAAAAAATCAAAATGGAAATCATTTGTAAAGACTGAAAACATTCAAATTAGATAAGTTTAGATTTAGAAAAAATATAGGAAAGTATTGGTTTGGAAATAGGGTAGTTGATGAGTGGAACAGTCTGCCTAGTGGGGTTATTGAAGCAAGGACCTTTGGTAGTTTCAAATTTAGGTTGGATAAATTCATGAGTGAGAGGGGTTGGATTTGAGTGGGAATTGCACATGAGTAAATAGAATTATCAAAGTTTATTTCTTGGGTAGCATTGAAGATTGGGTTGAACAAATATTCTGTTAGTGGGATGGAATGTGAAGGACTTGCCTAGTATGGGCCAACAGGTCTGCTGCAGTGTTCCTCCTTTCTTATGTTCTTGTGTTCTTATAACTAATGAACAGAGGAAATGTTACTTTAGTGCCAGGAATGCCTGCATTGTTTATTCTGCACCCTATTTTGAAATTGGAATATTTTGAACTTTGTGTTAAATTGGCTAAATTACCAATTTCCGATCACTTTATTTTGTAGTTGAAACAGTTGACTGGGCGATTTCGTGTGCTCAATCGATAGAATAGAAGTAATACTAGCAAAATAGCTAAGAATTTGGTTGACTGGAATAATGTAATTGGCCTAAAATGGGAGTCAAAGTCGGCAAAATTGCTGATGCGTAAATATTGCTGACGCATCAAAATTCGCGAGAGCATAATTTCGTCAATTTTCTATCAAATTTTATACTTTTTGTTTTATTACCTTCAGAAAAAAGATTCTCTACCATTTCATAAGAAAAAATAACAAAAATATTTTTGAAAATTCTTGGACTCTGGCACACACTTTGAAATTTGGCCTCTGGACCCTGAAAGGGTTAAATGGAGAGTTAGAGGTATCGGGAAGATGGAGGGAATATTTTGAGGAATTGTTAAATGTTGAAGAAGATAGGGAAGCTATAATTTCGTGTATAGGGCAAGGAGAAATAACATCTTGTAAGAGTGAGGAAGAGCCAGTTGTTAGTGGGGGGAAGTTTGTGAGGCAGTGGGTAGAATGAAAGGGGATAAGGCAGCTGGGATTTATGGGATATAGATAGAAATGTTAAAAGCAGGTGGGGATATAGTTTTGGAGCATTTGGTGCTATTATTTAATAAATGTATGAAAGAGGGTAAGATCCCTTGGGATTGGCAGAGAGCGTGCATAGTTCCTTTGTATAAAGGCAAAGGGGACAAAAGAGAGTGCAAAAATTATAGGGAAATAAGTCTGTTGAGTATACCTGATAAAGTGTAGAGTTATTATTGAAAGAATTAAGAGTAAGATGGAGAGTAGGATAGCAGATGAACAAGGAGGCTTTAGGAAAGGTAGGGGGTATGTTGACCAAGTGTTTACAGTGAAACATATAGGTGAACAGTATTTAGATAAGGGTGAAGAGGTTTTTGTGGCATTTATGGATTTGGAAAAGGCGTGTGACAAGGTGGATAGGGGGGAAATGTGGCAGATGTTGCAGGTGTATGGAATAGGAGGTAGGTTACTGAAAGCAGTGAAGAGTTTTTACGAGGATAGTGAGGCTCAGGTTAGAGTGTGTAGGAGAAAGGGAGATTATTTCCCAGTAAAAGTAGGCCTTAGACCATTATGTGTGATGTCACTATGGTTGTTCATTATATTTATAGATGAGGTTGTAAGAGAAGTGAATGCACGGGTGTTGGCAAGAGGTGTGGGGTTAAAAGATAAAGACAACTGTGCTTTTAGAAGAGTCTGAAGAGAAGTTGCAGAGGTTGGTGGATGAGTTTGGTAGGGTATGTAAAAGAAGAAAATTAAAAGTGAATATAGGAAAGAGTAAGGTGATGAGGATAACAAAAAAAATTAGGTGACTGAAGATTGGATATCAGATTGGAGGGAGAGAGTATGGAGGAGGTGAATGTATTCAGATATTTGGGATTGGACGTGTCAGCGGATGGGTCTATGAAAGATGAGGTAAATCATAGAATTGATGAGGGGAAAAAAGGTGAGAGGTGCATTGAGGAGTTTGTGGAGACAGAACTTTATCCATGAAAGCAAAGAGGGGAATGTATGAGAGTATAGTTATACCAACACTCTTGTATGGGTGTGAGGCATGGGTTGTGAATGTTGCAACAAAGAGAAGGCTTGAGGCAGTGGAGATGTCATGTCTGAGGGCAATGTGTGGTGTGAATATAATGCAGAGAATTCTTAGTTTGGAAATTAGGAGGAGCGGGATTACTAAAACTATTATCCAGAGCTGAGGAAGGGTTGTTGAGGTGGTTCGGACATGTAGAGAGGGTGGAACAAAATACAATGACTTCGAGAGTGTATAAATCTGTAGTGGAGGGAAGGCGTGGTAGGGGTCGGCCTAGGAAAGGTTGGAGTGAAGGGGTATAGGAGGTTTTGTGTCCGAAGAGCTTGGACTTCCAGCAAGCATGCATGAGCATGTTTGATAGGAGTGAATGGAGACAAATGGTTTTTAGGACTTGACAAGCTGTTGGAGTGTGAGCAAGGTAACATTTATGAAGGGATTCAGGGAAACCGGTAGGCCAGACTTGAGTCCTGGAGATGGGAATTACAGTGTCTGCACTCTGAAGGAGGGGTGTTAATGTTGTAATTTTATAACTGTAGTGTAAGCACGCCTTTTGCATGACAGTGATGAAGTGAATGATGAAAGTTTTTCTTTTTCGGGCCACCCTTCCTTGGTGGGAAACGGCCGATGTGTTAATAAAAAATAAAAATATTGCATACTGATATAAAAGTTAGGTAACTGAAGTGATTACTGTATTTCGCAGCCTATTAGACGTGGCTTATAAGGCTTGTTTTAGTTTGTCTCAATGGTTCGGCATCGGACATAACTGGGAGGGCTACAGCCCACCCCACACCCCAAACTTATAGTTCCCATCACTGACCTTCAGTTCATTGGACGTGGGGTGTTTTTTGGAGACATTTTAAACACCTAAATAATTTTATGGGAAAATCATCCATGAAATGCAGTAATTAGATAATTTAGTAATGGGAATGGTTTATCTTGACATGATACACTGTTTCTATTAACCCTTAAACGGTCCAAACGTATATATATGTTCGCACGCCCAGTGCCCCGAATATTTAAAAAAAAAAAAATATTTTTTTTTTATAGAAATAAAGAGCACATTTTTTAAGTGTTATAGGATAAAAAAAAATTTTTGGGTCAGTACTTACCGAGATATGAGGCGGAGAAGTTGGCAGTGGATACTCACCTGACAGCAACAGGAGTCCTGCCGCTTTCAGAATTGTTGGTGATATACCTTTTTTTCTCTTTTTTTTATTATTTTATATAATTTTTATGTTTGATAATTACAGTTTATAGTAGTTCTTGTGATTTCATAGCCAGTCTTTGTTCTGACACTAATATTAGGTACTGAAATTGTACTCAAATGATAATAATAATAATAGTGCATAAAAATATTAATAATGATAGTGAATAATAATAATAATAATTAATAATAATAATAATAATAATTATGATAGTGAATAATAATAAAAATAATAATAAAGTTCCCTTGAAGCATTATGTAAGATTTGTGCCGCTGCCTTATCTCATCTGATCTCCACTAATGATGACTGGTGACATTTGATGAGGGGTGAGGGTAGTCTTATCTTTTCTAATCAGTCCAGTAATTACAGTGATGACATTTGATGAGCTTACACTGTTTCCATTTATTTGTTACACAAACCTGTCTGTCTGTCTGTGTGTCGTCTCCTTTTTGTCTGCTTGTCTCAGAGAGTAGCTCATAAACCAACTGGTATTACGCAGATCAAAAGCACATTATACCACTTTGTCTTGATTTTTTTAGTTCTCCTACGTAATTTACACTATGTATAATTGTATTTACGTATGTGTTCCTGTGAGATAGAGACAGAGACAAAGAGACAGATAGATACAAACAGACAGACAGACAGACAGACAGAGATAGACAGCCAATCAGGTACCCAGCTGACCAGCCAGCTGCTGGCCAGCCAGGTGGCCAACCAGCTGCTGGCCAGCCAGGTGGCCAGGCAGGCAGCCAGCCAGCTGGCCGGCCAGCCTGCCGACATCACTTTCCACTTAAAAGGGGAGTGTTACTATGACAAGACATCAGTGAATCTATGGTGTTTGCCCCGCTGTTTGCTCTAGCTGGCCCTCAATTTAACTGGTGATCCCACAAGGTACTAAGTCGTCCCAGATTCTTTTAATATGGTGCACACCGAGTGTTAAGACCCATTCTATGCTGACCAGGCATCTCAGGCAAATCGTGCCAAATTTGGAGGCAGGAAAAATAAAACGTATATATATGTTTTGGGCAGTAGCAGTACTAACGTATGTATACGTTTGGACCGTTTAACCCTTAAACTGTCCATACGTAGATATACGTTCACGTGCGTACTGCCCCGAACGTAGTTCTACTTTTTTGTTTTTCATTCCTTCAAATTTAGTGCGATAGGCCTGAGTCGCCTAGACATGAGAGAATGGATCTGCGCCCTCAGTGTGCGCAGTATTAAAAAATCTGGGACCACTTAGTACCTTGTGGGAGTACCAGTTCAATTGAGTGTCAGCTAGAGCAAATACTGTGGCAAACACCAGGGATTCACTGATGTCATGTCGCATTAACACTTCCCTTATAAGAGGAAAGTAAAAATAGGTTAGATAAATACATGAGTGGCTGTGGGTGGGTGTAAGTTGGACCTGACTAGCTTGTGCTACTAGGTCTGATGCCATGCTCCTTTCTTCAGAGGATGTGACCTGACTAGGTGGGTCATTGGTCTAAGCTTGGGGGTGACATGGACCTGCCTTGCATGGGCCAGTATGCCTGCTGCAGTGTTCCTTCTTTCTTATGTTCTTATGTATTCGGCAGGCTGGCTGGCTTTGGCTGTCTCTCTATCTGTCTATAACTCTGTCTATATCTTTGTCTGTCTATATCTATATGTCCTATATATATCTCTCTCTCTCTCTCTCACATGTACACATAAGTACAGTTATACATAGTGTAAATTACCTAGGATAACCCAAAAATTCCAGGCAAAGTGCTATACAATGCTTGTAGAAATAAGGCATAATAAGCATGACTGGCAAGTAATACGCATTGTCACTTCTGCATCGTGTATAATACCTGTTGGCTTACGAGCAGCACTCTGAGACTGAGACAAGCAGACAGAAAGACACACACACACACACACAGGCAGACAGAAAGACAGATAAGTAGAGTTAGACAGAAATAAGCAGAGCTTGACAAACAGACAGACAGATACAGACAGATACAGACAGATACAGACAGACAGACAGACAGATAGACAGAGACAGATAGACAGAGACAGATAGACAGAGACAGATAGACAGAGATAGACAGAGACAGACAGACAGAGACAGATAGACAGAGACAGATAGACAGAGACAGATAGACAGAGACAGATAGACAGAGACAGATAGACAGAGACAGATAGACAGAGACAGATAGACAGAGACAGATAGACAGAGACAGATAGACAGAGACAGATAGACAGAGACAGATAGACAGAGACAGATAGACAGAGACAGATAGACAGAGACAGATAGACAGAGACAGATAGACAGAGACAGATAGACAGAGACAGATAGACAGAGACAGATAGACAGAGACAGATAGACAGAGACAGATAGACAGAGACAGATAGACAGAGACAGATAGACAGAGACAGATAGACAGAGACAGATAGACAGAGACAGATAGACAGAAACAGATAGACAGACAGACATTGAAAAAGGGAGGGTTCCCTCCAGCACTGCTGACATTTATCAAATGTCACTGGGCTGTCAAGAGTTATCTGACACTTGTCAACACACCATTCTTCAAGGAGTTTCATATACTCCAGGCACACAGGCAGACAGAAAGACAGATAAACAGAGCTAGACAGACACAGACAGAGATACAGACAGATACAGACAAACAGATTCAGACAGACAGATAGACAGACAGATAGACATACTTTTTTTTAGCCTATCCTGTTTATAAAAATGCACTCTTCATTTTAATTTTTTTTTTTTTTTTTTTTTTTCAAAATATTCGGTGCAGTACGCAGGTGAACTTATATCTACGTGTGGACAGTTTAAGGGTTAAAAAAATATTTGAAAAAAAAAAATCTTTTTTTTCTTACCAAAATCTTAAGAACATTTTTCTGAGTACAGTGGAACCTCGTCTTACGAACTTAAACCGTTCCGTGACCTTGTTCGTATCCTGATTTGTTCATATGCGAGTCAATTTTCCTCATTTAAATTAAAATGCAATTAATCCATTCTAGCCTCTCAAGAGGCATGACAAAATAATGATAATTTCAACTCTATGGCTTATTTATCTATCACAGTTCATCTAATATGACATAATAAACAATATTAATAACATAAAAACATGATATATACTCTAGAATGAATAAAATAGGCCATAATATGGCGAGTGATAGCGACCCTGGCAGCAGCAGAAAGCGTCCACCATTTACTCTCCAACTCAAGTATCTTCCCAGTCCATAACCCCACACCTAGCTTGTGTTTATCTATGATTAGTGGTGAGGTTGTCACATATGTAACCACAGGTGTGGTCAAGACAGATGTATATATAGGTGAAGACGTGATCACTCTGGCCACAGTGGTGGTGGTGGAGGCCAGCTGCCTCAGTCTCTGCTGCTGCCTTCTTCATTTCTCTAGCTTTTCATAGTTTCTAATCGCTTCCTGAGCTCCTCGCTGATCGTACGCGAATACTGTCTCTTCGGGAGAGGCATTGTATGAGAAATTTGTACAATATAAGACAAAATTACGCATCCATAGGGTCTGCTGCGGTCACTCAGAGCGGAACAACACCTCTTTCTTTTGACCCTTGGTTGGCACTGAGCTAGCTGTGGTCTAGCAGCTGAGCTGTACCTACAGCCACCCAGAGGGTTACCAATTTGTATTTTGAAGCATTTGGCACAAAAATATGAAAAAAATTATGAAAATGTCTAAAAATGACAACATATTATTATTATTATTACTATTATATTGTATTATTTGTATTATTATTGTTATTATTATTATTATTATCATTATTATTATTATTGTTATAATTATTATTGTTATTAATATTATTATTATTATTATTCTTTCAACACGTCGGCCGTTTCCCACCGAAGCGGGTGGCCAAAAGGAAAACGAAAGTTTCTCCTTTTACATTTAGTAATATATACAGGAGAAGGGGTTACTAGCCCCTTGCTCCGGCATTTTAGTCGCCTCTTACGACACGCATGGCTTACGGTGGAAGAATTCTGTTCCACTTCCCCATGGAAGTTATTATTATCATTAATTTAAGGAACTGGAGCACAGATCCAATTACCTAGATCAAGAGCCCTTCACGTACATACTACTGTACTACTACTTCTAATAATATTTATTATAACAATAATAATAATAATACAATAGGATTATTACTGTATTATTATTAAAAGTAATAATAATGATAGTGGCTTTGCTCAAATCATATTATGATATGTAAACACACATTGTAACCTTTGCAAAGAAATAAATATTTTATTTATATATTTATTTAAGGAACCTCCTTGAGGGGGAAGTTCGCATCCTGAAATTTTGTTCGTATCCAGAAGCAAAAAATCGACTGAACAACGGTTCATATCCTGAAAAGTTTGCATGGTGGGGCATTCGTAAGCTGAGGTTCCACTGTACAGTGAACCCTCGGAAATCGAACACTCCCAACTCGCCCTATTATGCAAGTTTATTATTGTAAGTGCTTTTATAGGTGTATTTTTGGGGGTCTGAAACGGACTAATCAAATTTACATCATTCCTTATGAGAATAAATTTGTTTGGTAACAGCACTTGAACAGCATTCCGGAATGAAGAATGTTCGATTTCCGGGGGTCCACTGTATGTATTTTAAAAGTTAGTTATTTTGATATCTTTATTATGCACCCCATACCCATCCTGTGGGCGGTAGTCAAAAGTTTATAATAATAATAATAATAATAATAATAATAATTTTTATTTCAATGCATGTTACAAGTGTACAATGTTATTGGTAGTTACAAATATAATACAATTATAAAACTGTAATGCAAGGAGAGCCACTGGCATGCCATGGCATTAGGGCAGTTTATTCTAGAGACTTATTCACTAAGTACTTAATGCTAAAGAAATTGATTGAGTTTATTCTAGTTCTATATTATTTAAATTATTAAATGGTTATACATACTATTTAAAGACAATACAAGAGAAATTGGTTGAGTTTAATCTAGTTGTAGAATTTATTTCAAATTACAGTATGTTGATGCTATACTAGTATAATAACAATACTAGAAATAGTTTTTAGAGTTTCATCTAGGTATATATTTTATTTCAAATTAAGAAAATGATGATACTATAAGATTTTAAATGACAATATGATGATATGAGATTGCAACAAGTGTTAAGGAGGATGAACATATCAAAATGAGATCTTCTTAAGTAAAATAATATTGGGTTTGGAAGTTTGTTACAGTATGAGTATTTAGTATAGGGTGAGTAGGTGACTTTTGAGAAGAGTCTTGAATTGATTTTCCGACAAGGTTAACTTGATATTTACTGGTAATGAATTCCAGATTTTGGGGCCCTTTATGTGCATAGAATTTTTACATTGGTTAGTATGGACTCGGGGTATGTCAAATAGTGATCTGTGTCTTGTGTCATGTTCGTGGGACCTATTAAAGTTGTTGAGGAGAATTCTGAGCGCAGGGGGAAATATTAGCATGTAGAGTTTTATGTATGTAGAAGGCACATGAATAGGTATGAATATTTTTTTTGGTGAGTAGTTTTAAGGTTCTGAATATAGGTGGAGTATGCTGTCTAGAGTGAGAATTTGTTATCATCCTGACTGCAGCCTTTTGCTGGGTTATGAGTGGTCTAAGGTGATTTAATGTTGTTGAGCCCCATGCACAGATTCCATAGGTGAGATAAGGGTAGATAAAGAATGATATAGTGCAATGAGAGCTGGTTGAGGCACA
>WNWK01025434.1:7500-28574 GCA_009830355.1 Cherax destructor | reverse complement strand
CACAACAGGAGGACTACTACGAATCCTCTTGTTTTCCTCCGTCAATCGCCTTCTCAAGCTTCGCTACCCTAAATTTCCCCCCTTTTAAGCTGCTGGTAAAGTTGCTCAATAAGGGGCATCTTGATTCAGTCCACGGGAGTACACTAAAACCGTCTTCCTGAGCTAAGAACAGGTCACCACTGCTATTTTTCCCCTCATCTATGTCTTTTTATGTAAATTGTAAACAACAGGGGGCCCCAAAAACTGACCCCTGTGGGCACCTTGAGACGCGCACCCATTCTGATTTCTCTCCATTTATGCAAACTTCTGCCGCCTATTTGTCAACCATCCTCTACCCGGGGGAAAAAATTTTTCCTCCTATTCCGTGTGCCTTAAGTTTTCAGTAGCCGCTGATGTGGAACTTTTTCAAAGCCTTTTCAAGTCCATTAAAAATAAAATTCGTTTTAAAGATTCCTCATTTGGGGAAAAAATATGATATTTTAAAATGGTTGTAATTTTTTGAAAAAATTTCCCCATCGAGGCCCACTTGGGAAATTGGGTTTTCTGTTTTGGGAAACCCCAAAATTTATTTGGTTGCTTTATATTGGTAAACCACACTATGGTGGGGTTTTCTTGTACTCTGTGATGGTGGCCCACTATGGTGGGGTTTATTTTAAATCTGTTAGGTAGCCCCCACTATGGTAAGTTTCTTGTACTTGTGAAAGGTCCACACTGTTTTAATTGTCTGTACTGTGATGGTGGGGACACTATGGTAGGTTTATTATACTGTGATGGTAGCCACACTATGGTGGGGTTTTCTTGTACTGTGATGGTAGCCCACTATGGTAGGTTGTCTTGGCCTTTCATGGTAGCCACACTATATAGGTTGTCTTGTACTGTCATGGTAGCCACACTATGGTAGGTTGTCTTGTTCTCTTTTGACTTTGTATTATTCGCGAGTTCAAGTTTCGCGACAATTCTCGCGAATTTCGAAGTTTGATTGGTAAATTGTAATCAAATTTTAAATTCCGTATGAATGGAAAACTGGCAGTGGACCCCCGAGTTTCGTAAAAACTTCACTCCTGAAGTCTTCTCAAGTGCCATTACCGAACGAATTTACTCCCTTAAGGAAAAATTTCACGTAGGTTAGTCTATTTCAGACCCCCAAAAATACACTTCCACAAGAACTTACAAAATTATACTTACATAATTGCACGATTTCCGGGGTATTCGTTAACCGAGGGTCCACTGTATATTGGCTTTTATAATAATAATAATAATAATAATAATAATAATAATAATAATAATAATAATAATAATAATAATAATAATAATAATAATAACAACAACAGCAACAATAATAGTACTGTAATAATAATGATATATAAGTTTTTTTTTTTTAAATTTAATCCGTGGTTCTGGTAAACTAAAAGTAATTGATAAATATTATTTTTTTGTAAATATATTTCTGTTTTCTTCAAAATCTGAGTCGTTATTTTCGTCCTGAAGATCCTGACAGTCGCTTGTCAAAATTGAAATATTTATCGTATACAAGGTTTTGTGTACGTATTTGCAGAGTCCAGATGGAATTTTATATATTATCTTTTGTAAATAATGGAACTGAAATATTGAAATGGAAGAGGATTAACGCAGAAATAAAAGTCGATAAGAACCTTTAAGTGACCAGACTTTGATATACCGGGAGGCTTGGTCTGAGAGGTGACCTCGGGGGCTTTGACCCCCGGAAGCATCCTTCAGGTACTTTCAGGTACCTTCAGGTACTCTCAGGTACCTTCAGGTACTCTCAGGTACCTTCAGGTACTCTCAGGTACCTTCAGGTACTCTCAGGTACCTTCAGGTACTCTCAGGTACCTTCAGGTACTCTCAGGTACCTTCAGGTAAGGTTAGTCATCCTAAGTAAACACTAAGCACAATTTGTGCAAGTTTTTGTTTATATTTTGTTCCACCAAAAATAACTCTCAGGCAAACTTAATCTCGCTAAACTTTCATTGAGATAAATGTTTATTGAACGTGTTCAAGAAAGTTCATAACTTTAGTTCACTTTACCCGAGCGAGACCACGAGGAAGATCTCCAGGTGTGGCCCAAGATAAAGGTAGTGATTGTGTACGATTATGTGAATATTGTGCACTCCCATGGTGGTGGGTATTGTGCACTCCCGTGGTGGTGATGGTGGGTATTGTGCACTCTCGTGGTGATGGTGGGTATTGTGCACTCTCGTGGTGATGGGGGGTATTGTGCACTCCCGTGGTGATGGTGGTGGGTATTGTGCAGTCCCGTGGTGATGGTGGTGGGTATTGTGCACTCCCGTGGTGATTATGATGGGTATTGTGCACTCCCGTGGTGATGATGGTGGGTATTGTGCACTCCCGTGGTGTTGTGTGCACAACCTGGTGGATTATTCTACAGCTTCTCATCAACTCGATAAATTGAATTATTGCCTCATTAATAAACATCCACGTCAAAGATGTTACATAAACTTTGGTGATGAAAATAAAGCTAAATTTATAATAATAAAATAAATGATGAAAGTGAGGGAATAGTGATAGAAAATGAAGTGGTTGGTGGGAGCATGAGGATGCGCACATGCTCACACTAATACAAGGAGCGACTGTGTCTGGGGGGTACCTTGTGTTTGGTCTCCACAGAAATGTTAGAAAATGTGTATCGTCCGACGTGTTAGGTCCTTCACATTACCTTGGAGACCTTAACTGACGCAGTTTATGACGTAGTCGTCACTAGGATACGCAGTTTATGACGTAGTCGTCACTAGGATACGCAGTTAATGACGTAGTCGTCACTAGGATACGCAGCTTATGACGTACTCGTCACTCAGAGAATATCATCGAGAGAATAGTATGGAAGAACATTGTCCATAATTTTTAAAGAGGTGGACCGGTAAGCCAGCAGAAGGCCTCGGTCAGATGACCAAAAGCTCCTGCGGCGGGTCATCATATGACTAAGACCCTCGTAAGGAAACACTTGTCCTGTTTCCTGACAAACCTCACATAACCTCCAACAATCAGAACAGATGTGATAGTTCTCGCACAGTAAAGTATTTCTTACCCATCAAGGGAGATTCTTTGATGCTGTTGAGTGCCTCTTGATCCAAGTCACACACCCACCCAGGTGGGTGTGAATTGGACCTGCCTAGCATGGGCTAATAGGCTTATTTCAGTACACCACTTGTTATTATGTCCTACCCAACATTCTCGCTACACTGACGCTGCCTGACCTTCGTTCCGGCCAGCTACAACTCGGCTTCGTTCCGGCCAGCTACAACTCGGCTTCGTTCCGGCCAGCTACAACTCGGCTTCGTTCCGGCCAGCTACAACTCGGCTTCGTTCCGGCCAGCTACAACTCGGCTTCGTTCCGGCCAGCTACAACTCGGCTTCGTTCCGGCCAGCTACAACTCGGCTTCGTTCCGGCCAGCTACAACTCGGCTTCGTTCCGGCCAGCTACAACTCGGCTTCGTTCCGGCCAGCTACAACTCGGCTTCGTTCCGGCCAGCTACAACTCGGCTTCGTTCCGGCCAGCTACAACTCGGCTTCGTTCCGGCCAGCTACAACTCGGCTTCGTTCCGGCCAGCTACAACTCGGCTTCCACACCAACACTTCTCTATATTCTTTCGAAATCTAAATTTGTCCAACTTGCATCTACTGCTGCGACCTCTGTCTTCCTTATATATTTTAACTACGTTATTTATATCCTCATTATTTTTCTTGTTTTTCATTTCCACAGTTCAGTCACAACCTCTTAATTCTACGTCTTTACAGAGAGTAAATTCATAGGATCAACTTCTCCATATTTCTCTAAATTTTTCCAGCTTATTTATGAACCAGCTCTTGTATTCGGTTTAATTTTTTGTTAATCGGAACTAATTTTTTTCCTGATTTAGCTTGACTAAGAGCTACATCATTTAGCTTGACTAAGAGCTACATCATTTAGCTTGACTAAGAGCTACATTATTTAACTTGTAAGTGCCAAAGTGGTTTTCACATCCTGGACCCATATTCTAATTTCCAACAATTTATGCAACTACTCTTCTCCCTGTCGGTCAGCTGTATCTCTACTTAATTCATCAGTCGCCTTTATGGAAGTCTTATCAAAGTCTTTATGGAAGTCCATATACGCAGTATCGTATTCTTTATTATGGTTTACCGTCTCCAGTACCTTAAAAATGTCTAGTCCCGTGTTGAACAGAAGCCTGTTAAATCATTTACACCCTTAAGTTAACCTTACAAACGTCTATATACATTTAGTATACACTTATGTTTACTTTCCTGAGAATATTTTAGTACTGTAGTTGGCATTCAGTTTAAGATGCCTGGTCTGAGACCGTCTCACTGGGGCGATCAAGAGGCCTGGTCTGAGACCGTCTCACTGGGGCGATCAAGAGGCCTGGTCTGAGACCGTCTCACTGGGGCGATCAAGAGGCCTGGTCTGAGACCGTCTCACTGGGGCGATCAAGAGGCCTGGTCTGAGACCGGCTCACTGGGGCGATCAAGAGGCCTGGTCTGAGACCGTCTCACTGGGGCGATCAAGAGGCCTGGTCTGAGACCGGCTCACTGGGGCGATCAAGAGGCCTGGTCTGAGACCGGCTCACTGGGGCGATCATGAGGCCTGGTCTGAGACCGTCTCACTGGGGCGATCAAGAGGCCTGGTCTGAGACCGTCTCACTGGGGCGATCAAGATGCCTGGTCTAAGACCGTCTCACTGGGGCGATCATGAGGCCTGGTCTGAGACCGTCTCACTGGGGCGATCAAGATGCCTGGTCTGAGACCGGCTCACTGGGGCGATCAAGAGGCCTGGTCTGAGACCGTCTCACTGGGGCGATCATGAGGCCTGGTCTGAGACCGTCTCACTGGGGCGATCAAGATGCCTGGTCTGAGACCGTCTCACTGGGGCGATCAAGATGCCTGGTCTGTCACCGTCTCACTGGGGCGATCAAGATGCCTGGTCTGAGACCGTCTCACTGGGGCGATCAAGATGCCTGGTCTGAGACCGTCTCACTGGGGCGATCAAGATGCCTGGTCTGAGACCGGCTCACTGGGGCGATCAAGATGCCTGGTCTAAGACCGTCTCACTGGGGCGATCAAGATGCCTGGTCTGAGACCGGCTCACTGGGGCGATCAAGATGCCTGGTCTGAGACCGTCTCACTGGGGCGATCAAGATGCCTGGTCTGAGACCGTCTCACTGGGGCGATCAAGATGCCTGGTCTGAGACCGTCTCACTGGGGCGATCAAGATGCCTGGTCAAAGACCGTCTCACTGGGGCGATCATGAGGCCTGGTCTGAGACCGGCTCACTGGGGCGATCAAGATGCCTGGTCTGAAACCGGCTCACTGGGGCGATCAAGATGCCTGGTCTGAGACCGTCTCACTGGGGCGATCATGATGCCTGGTCTGAGACCGGCTCACTGGGGCGATCAAGATGCCTGGTCTGAGACCGTCTCACTGGGGCGATCAAGATGCCTGGTCTGAGACCGGCTCACTGGGGCGATCAAGAGGCCTGGTCTGAGACCGGCTCACTGGGGCGATCAAGATGCCTGGTCTGAGACCGGCTCACTGGGGCGATCAAGATGCCTGGTCTGAGACCGGCTCACTGGGGCGATCAAGAGGCCTGGTCTGAGACCGGCTCACTGGGGCGATCAAGAGGCCTGGTCTGAGACCGGCTCACTGGGGCGATCAAGAGGCCTGGTCTGAGACCGGCTCACTGGGGCGATCAAGATGCCTGGTCTGAGACCGGCTCACTGGGGCGATCAAGATGCCTGGTCTGAGACCGGCTCACTGGGGCGATCAAGAGGCCTGGTCTGAGACCGGCTCACTGGGGCGATCAAGAGGCCTGGTCTGAGACCGGCTCACTGGGGCGATCAAGATGCCTGGTCTGAGACCGGCTCACTGGGGCGATCAAGAGGCCTGGTCTGAGACCGGCTCACTGGGGCGATCAAGATGCCTGGTCTGAGACCGGCTCACTGGGGCGATCAAGAGGCCTGGTCTGAGACCGGCTCACTGGGGCGATCAAGATGCCTGGTCTGAGACCGTCTCACTGGGGTGATCAAGAGGCCTGGTCTGAGACCGTCTCACTGGGGCGATCAAGATGCCTGGTCTGAGACCGTCTCACTGGGGCGATCAAGATGCCTGGTCTGAGACCGGCTCACTGGGTCGACCATCCTCGAAATCATTCACAAATAATATTTCGGACAAACTTTTTGTCTTAAACTTCATACACTTTTTATGTATGTATATATTTTTCTCTATGTTATCTTGGTAGGTGACATTGAGCAGTGAGGTCAGTATTAAGGTAGTATCTTCAGTGCGTCTTGTTGCATGAGGCGGCTCTCCAAGGATGGTGTTGAAATACACTAATGATACACCATCATAGCCACAACAACATTCAGGTTTATCAAGACTTTTTTTTTTTATAGGTCATTTGGTCTGGGTGATTTATGGAACGTTTTACCAAACGTCTTAATTAAATCTGCTGGTGGGTTCAGTTTCGCTAGTTAGTACCGCATGATGGTTGGGCGAGGCTCGAACTGCCTTTTACAAAACTCTGATCACACACGAGGAGGTAAATCTTGTTGAGGTTAATTTAGTCTTGACAGTTTCTTCGGTCGTATCAAGACTTGATTAATTTTTTTTTTTTAGTGCCATCCTGATGTCAACACACGTCTCGTGAAGTCACTGAGGTGTTCTTAACATACGTTGAATATTGGGAGAGATTTATAAGAGTTAATACACCGAAGTCTTCGCATTTGTAATATGTAAATTTTTATATATATATATATATATATATATATATATATATATATATATATATATATATATATATATATATATATATATATATATATAATATAAAGTCTGCCGAATAGGTAAAACTGGTCAATTAGCAAGAACTCATTTAAAATTAAGTCCTTTCTAAAATTTTCTTATGCATTTAAAGATATATTTTTTTCATTTATGTTAATATACAAATTAATGATTTTGTACCAAAAGAACCTTAGGAAACTTATCTAACCTTATTATAACAAGCGCAATTTAACTTAGCCTAATCCTACTAAATATATTTTATATAAGTTTACAATAATTTAATAATAAACAAACCCAATGAAATATATTTTTTCGTTAGATTCATAATGATTTTTGCGAAATTACTGCATACACAAATTTTCGCTTGCCCTATTCGGCAAGAAGAGCTTTTCTGTTTAAGCCAAAAATCGCAAGTTTTACTTATTCGGCACGACATATATATTATAGAAGAGAGAGATAATGTACTGCATAATATCAACGTTTTGGTGAAAATTAAAGCACCATCATAAAGAATTTTTCTAAAAACACAATCAAAATAATGTTAATTTTAAAGCAAATGATGAAGATTATATTATTAAAACGTACACAATCTCAACAAGTTAAGAAAACATGTGCAAGAAAACATGTGCAAGAAAACATGTGCAAGAAAACATGTGCAAGAAAACATGTGCAAGAAAACATGTGCAAGAAAACATGTGTAAGACAACATGTGCAACACAGCGCGTCGACTGCAACAAGAATTAGTGTTACTGACCAACACACCAACATCAACAACAACAACATAAGCTAAAAGAAAACACTGACAAAATTTCAATTATTTTAAGTAAGGAATTTATTTTTAAAATTATTTTCACAGAATTCAAGTTTATATTCAAGTACCCATGAAGAGGAAGTATAGTATAATGTTCCATACTGGTTTGTTGATGAATTATATTACATGTACGGTGGTACATGTGTACACTGTAATGTGATGTGTACGGTTTTCTCTTGTGTACTCTTTGTGCACTGGTGAAGCAACACACCTGAGCAGCTACTTGAGTCAAGGCTGGGTGTTGTGGTCTGCTCACCCAGGACTTGAGTCAAGGCTGGGTGTTGTGGTCTGTTCACCCAGGACTTGAGTCAAGGCTGGGTGTTGTGGTCTGCTCACCCAGGACTTAAGTCAAGGCTGGGTGTTGTGGTCTGCTCACCCAGGACTTGAGTCAAGGCTGGGTGTTGTGGTCTGCTCACCCAGGACTTAAGTCAAGGCTGGGTGTTGTGGTTTGCTCACCCAGGACTTGAGTCAAGGCTGGGTGTTGTGGTCTGTTCACCCAGGACTTGAGTCAAGGCTGGGTGTTGTGGTCTGTTCACCCAGGACTTGAGTCAAGGCTGGGTGTTGTGGTCTGTTCACCCAGGACTTAAGTCAAGGCTGGGTGTTGTGGTCTGCTCACCCAGGACTTTAGTCAAGGCTGGGTGTTGTGGTCTGCTCACCCAGGACTTGAGTCAAGGCTGGGTGTTGTGGTCTGTTCACCCAGGACTTTAGTCAAGGCTGGGTGTTGTGGTCTGTTCACCCAGGACTTGAGTCAAGGCTGGGTGTTGTGGTCTGTTCACCCAGGACTTGAGTCAAGGCTGGGTGTTGTGGTCTGTTCACCCAGGACTTGAGTCAAGGCTGGGTGTTGTGGTCTGTTCACCCAGGACTTAAGTCAAGGCTGGGTGTTGTGGTCTGTTCACCCAGGACTTAAGTCAAGGCTGGGTGTTGTGGTCTGTTCACCCAGGACTTGAGTCAAGGCTGGGTGTTGTGGTCTGCTCACCCAGGACTTGAGTCAAGGCTGGGTGTTGTGGTCTGTTCACCCAGGACTTGAGTCAAGGCTGGGTGTTGTGGCCTCCTCACCCAGGACTTGAGTCAAGTCTGGGTGTTGTGGCCTCCTCACCCAGGACTTGAGTCAAGGCTGGGTGTTGTGGCCTGCTCACCCAGGACTTGAGTCAAGGCTGGGTGCTGTGGCCTCCTCACCCAGGACTTGAGTCAAGGCTGGGTGCTGTGGCCTCCTCACCCAGGACTTGAGTCAAGGCTGGGTGCTGTGGCCTCCTCACCCAGGACTTGAGTCAAGTCTGGGTGCTGTGGCCTCTCACCCAGGACTTGAGTCAAGGCTGGGTGCTGTGCTCCTCACCCAGGACTTGAGTCAAGGCTGGGTGTTGTGGCCTCCCCACCCAGGACTTGAGTCAAGTCTGGGTGTGTGGCCTCACCCAGGACTTGAGTCAAGGCTGGGTGTTGTGGCCTGCTCCCCAGGACTTGAGTCAAGGCTGGGTGCTGTGGCCTCCTCACCCAGGACTTGAGTCAAGGCTGGGTGCTGTGGCCTCCTCACCCAGGACTTGAGTCAAGGCTGGGTGCTGTGGCCTCCTCACCCAGGACTTGAGTCAAGGCTGGGTGCTGTGGCCTCCTCACCCAGGACTTGAGTCAAGGCTGGGTGCTGTGGCCTCCTCACCCAGGACTTGAGTCAAGGCTGGGTGCTGTGGCCTCCTCACCCAGGACTTGAGTCAAGGCTGGGTGCTGTGGCCTCCTCACCCAGGACTTGAGTCAAGGCTGGGTGCTGTGGCCTCCTCACCCAGGACTTGAGTCAAGGCTGGGTGCTGTGGCCTCCTCACCCAGGACTTGAGTCAAGGCTGGGTGTTGTGGCCTCCTCACCCAGGACTTGAGTCAAGGCTGGGTTGCACACAAAGAACTCAGACAATAGGCGTCAACCACAAATTAATTCCTAAGGCAGTAAGAATACCGTTTTATCATTGGACAAAATCGTGTTCACGTTGCTTCTTTTTCTTCCCAACAAGTAGATAGACGTGTTGTAAGGTATCAACAACAATGGGCGTGTTAATCCTTTTTGCGTGCGCTGCCCTCGTTAATGAGGTCCTACTCGCTAATGTTTTAGATACGTTTTCTTCTTAAATGTGATCTCAGAAAATGTTCACCAGTTTTGAAAATTAGCAAAACCTGTTTAAATCTGTCAGTCACGTGACGTGGGTTGGATTTTTAATAGGACTCACGCGTGTTGATGCAGATACGTTAAAAATTTCATTGCCCATCCCAAGTGACCGGTGCAAGGGCGGATCTGTTGTGACTAAAGTCACTAAATCTCACTCTAAGTCTCGTTGGCTTGTCATAGGCTGGAAGTGTTTGCAGTGTTGGCTCAGAAATATACGGTGTTGGGAAAAATTTAGCTACAGTGTCTGTGGGATCGAAGGCAATGTTGAGACGCTCTTTGACCTTTGTTTTTATCGTCTATAACCCAAGGAATACTGGTGCATATAACGCAGGAGATAATGGTGCTTACAACCCAGGGAGGTAACTTTATACCCCAGAAGATTATTGTGTTTATAACTCACGGTAGGGGGTCATGCTTATAAGCCATGGATCATGTATATAAGACACGTTGCAGGTTATGACATTGTATTAACTAAGACGTTTCGTTCACCAGGGGCTTCACCAGGGGCTTCACCAGGGGCTTTACCAGGGGCTTCACCAGGGGGTTTACCAGGGGATTCACCAGGGGCTTCATCAACTCGTGAATTGATTAAGTCCTTGGTGGACTAAATGTCATCAAGAATAAAATGCCATAATCCGTACTGTGTCTTACACACTTGATATACTCTACAATTAAATAACCAGGGGATCCTGGTTGTAAACCGGGGGATCCTGGTTGTAAACCAGGGGATCCTGGTTGTAAACCAGGGGATCCTGGTTGTAAACCAGGGGATCATGGTTGTAAACCAGAGGATCATGTTTGTAAACCAGGGGATCCTGGTTGTAAACCAGGGGATCATGGTTGTAAACCAGGGGATCATGTTTGTAAACCAGGGGATCCTGGTTGTAAACCAGGGGATCATGGTTGTAAACCAGGGGATCATGGTTGTAAACCAGGGGATCATGGTTGTAAACAAGGGGGTCATGGTTGTAAACCAGGGGATCATGGTTGTAAACCAGGGGATCATGGTTGTAAACCAGAGGATCATGGTTGTAAACCAGGGGATCATGGTTGTAAACCAGGGGATCATGGTTGTAAACCAGGGGATCATGGTTGTTAACCAGGGGATACTGGTTGTAAACCAGGGGATCATGGTTGTAAACCAGGGGATCACGGTTGTAAACCATAGTTTCATGGTGCTTATGACTCAGTGGGGGTAATTTTATACCACAGGGAATTATGGTGTTTTTAAACCATCGAATCATGTTTATAACCCAAGGAATCATGTGTGTAAACCAGGGAAAACATGGTATTTATAACCCAGACGATCATGCTGTTTATGAATCCAGGGATATTGATGTTTATACCCAGGGGCATTCTGGTGTATATAGCCCATGTGATATTGATGTTTATAACCAGGGGCATTCTGGTGTATATAGCCCATGTGATATTGATGTTTATACTACTCTTAAGAAAATTTAACTCTTAAAAAGCTATACTAACGTTACAGGAACTAGAGTAGTGGGATAAAATTTAAATAATGAAAGGCGTAAACTTTACTTAGACAGATAGGTTTACAAGACAAGGCCCTGTAGGTGTGAAAAGTGAGCCTGTCATACAAGGTATAGCGTTGCCGAGTTTAGCAACCTGACGCTCCTTCTAAGGTCCAGACCCTGGTAGTGAAAGTCAGGCAGCAAATCAAGGTCACGGTTCTTTTCAGCTATTACAAACTTCTTCGCACAACTTAACCAAGAAAAAAAACTCATAATAGACTACGGTGAATAAGGACGTATATATTTATGATGTATAAACGTATTTAGTGTCTAAGGTTTTCCCAGGTTAAGAGCTGTAATCTTCAGCTAGTTTCTAAGACCAACACTATATAACCCTTATCTAAGATATACTGATCTCCCCTCCCCGGATACCACCCCGATACCACCCGGATACCACCCGGATACCACCCACGACTGTCAGCTAACACTGAGATTACTCTTCACTGCTTGGTGAGGGAGGATGACAGGTGTAAGGTGACTTGGTGAGGGAGGATGACAGGTGTAAGGTGACTTGGTGAGGGAGGATGACAGGTGTAAGGTGACTTGGTGAGGGAGGATGACAGGTGTAAGGTGACTTGGTGAGGGAGGATGACAGGTGTAAGGTGATTTGGTGAGGGAGGATGACAGGTGTAAGGTGACTTGGTGAGGGAGGATGACAGGTGTAAGGTGACTTGGTGAGGGAGGATGACAGGTGTAAGGGAGGATGACAGGTGTAAGGGAGGATGACAGGTGTAAGGGAGGATGACAGGTGTAAGGGAGGATGACAGGTGTAAGGTGACTTGGTGAGGGAGGATGACAGGTGTAAGGTGACTTGGTGAGGGAGGATGACAGGTGTAAGAAGACTTGGTGAGGGAGGATAACAGGTGTAAGGTGACTTGGTGAGGGAGGATGACAGGTGTAAGGTGACTTGGTGAGGGAGGATGACAGGTGTAAGGTGACTTGGTGAGGGAGGATGATAGGTGTAAGAAGACTTGGTGAAGGAGGGTGACACGTGTAAGGTGACTTGGTGAGGGAGGATATCAGGTGTAAGGAGATTTGGTGAGGGAGGATAACAGGTGTAAGGTGACTTGGTGAGGGAGGATGACAGGTGTAAGGTGACTTGGTGAGGGAGGATAACAGGTGTAAGGTGACTTGGTGAGGGAGGATGACAGGTGTAAGGTGACTTGGTGAGGGAGGGTGACAGGTGTAAGGAGACTTGGTGAGGGAGGATGATAGGTGTAAGGTGACTTGGTGAGGGAGGATGGCAGGTGTAAGGTGACTTGGTGAAGGAGGGTGACACGTGTAAGGTGACTTGGTGAGGGAAGATGACAGGTGTAAGGAGACTTTGTGAGGGAGGATGACAGGTGTAAGGTGACTTGGTGAGGGAGGATGACAGGTGTAAGGAGACTTGGTGAGGGAGGATGATAGGTGTAAGGAGACTTGGTAAGGGAGGATGACAGGTGTAAGGAGACTTGGTGAGGGAAGATGACAGGTGACTTGGTGAGGGAAGATGACAGGTGTAAGGAGACTTGGTGAGGGAGGATGACAGGTGACTTGGTGAGGGAGGATGACAGGTGTAAGGAGACTTGGTAAGGGAGGATGACAGGTGTAAGGAGACTTGGTAAGTGAGGATGACAGGTGTAAGGAGACTTGGTGAGGGAGGATGACAGGTGTAAGGAGACTTGGTGAGGGAGGATGACAGGTGTAAGGAGACTTGGTGAGGGAGGATGACAGGTGTAAGGAGACTTGGTGAGGGAGGATGACAGGTGTAAGGAGACTTGGTGAGGGAGGATGACAGGTGTAAGGAGACTTGGTGAGGGAGGATGACAGGTGTAAGGTGACTTGGTGAGGGAGGATGACAGGTGTAAGGTGACTTGCTCATACCTCTATTTAGTCTCTGTGTATTATATGTCACAAATTACAATATGTTAAATATATTTCAGAAGCATCCTTCAGGTGCCTTGACACTGGTGAAGGATCCTTCAGGTGCCTTGACACTGGTGAAGGATCCTTCAGGTGCCTTGACACTGGTGAAGGATCCTTCAGGTGCCTTGACACTGGTGAAGGATCCTTCAGGTGCCTTGACACTGGTGAAGGATTCTTAGGCTTTAATCCACACACTTGGATCAGACCTGATTGCTTCCCATTTCCCAGGCACTGTATCACTCTTACAAGTTTAGCGCTTCCCCATAGCTATAATAGTTTCAGTAGTAACTTGGTAATGCTGACTCTTAATAACGAAGCAGTTTATAACTTTAGTGTTCATAACAGCCATTGTGTGCACAGCAACACGTGCACTCTTAGGCCTAACAGCTGGTTCATGGTGTGCACAGCAACACGTGCACTCTTAGGCCTAACAGCTGGTTCATGGTGTGCACAGCAAAACGTGCACTCTTAGGCCTAACAGCTGGTTCATAGTGTGCACAGCAACACGTGCACTCTTAGGTCTAACAGCTGGTTCATGGTGTGCACAGCAACACGTGCACTCTTAGGCCTAACAGCTGGTTCATGGTGTGCACAGCAACACGTGCACTCTTAGGCCTAACAGCTGGTTCATGGTGTGCACAGCAACACGTGCACTCTTAGGTCTAACAGCTGGTTCATGGTGTGCACAACAACCCGTGCACACTCATAATCAGGTCTAACAGCTGGTTCATAATAGAGGAAAAAAACGGATAAATTTGGATGCATTTTTACTGTCATTCGTGTGAATGTGTATTATGTTACAAACTAATTCAGGATATTTGCTCAAACTTTCTGGTATCACGTGTTCATTAAGTAGATACCTTGAGATAAGTAGATTCGCCAGTAAGAGAAGAGTTAGGTAGGTAGCGACCAAGGTGGCGCCACAACGCTGACGAGAAGTGTGTATCTCAGTGTATATACCTTGAGAAGTGTGTACCTCAGTGTATATACCTTGAGAAGTGTGTATCTCAGTGTATATACCTTGAGAAGTGTGTATCTCAGTGTATATACCTTGAGAAGTGTGTATCTCAGTGTATATACCTTGAGAAGTGTGTATCTCATTGTATATACATTGAGAAGTGTGTATCTCAGTGTATATACCTTGAGAAGTGTGTATCTCAGTGTATATACCTTGAGAAGTGTGTATCTCATTGTATATACATTGAGAAGTGTGTATCTCAGTGTATATACCTTGAGAAGTGTGTATCTCAGTGTATATACCTTGAGAAGTGTGTATCTCAGTGTATATACCTTGTGAAGTGTGTATCTCAGTGTATATACCTTGAGAAGTGTGTATCTCAGTGTATATACCTTGAGAAGTGTGTACCTCAGTGTATATACCTTGAGAAGTGTGTATCTCAGTGTATATACCTTGAGAAGTGTGTATCTCAGTGTATATACCTTGAGAAGTGTGTATCTCATTGTATATACATTGAGAAGTGTGTATCTCAGTGTATATACCTTGAGAAGTGTGTATCTCAGTGTATATACCTTGAGAAGTGTGTATCTCAGTGTATATACCTTGAGAAGTGTGTATCTCATTGTATATACATTGAGAAGTGTGTATCTCAGTGTATATACCTTGAGAAGTGTGTATCTCAGTGTATATACCTTGAGAAGTGTGTATCTCAGTGTATATACCTTGTGAAGTGTGTATCTCAGTGTATATACCTTGAGAAGTGTGTATCTCAGTGTATATACCTTGAGAAGTGTGTACCTCAGTGTATATACCTTGAGAAGTGTGTATCTCAGTGTATATACCTTGAGAAGTGTGTATCTCAGTGTATATACCTTGAGAAGTATGTATCTCAGTGAATATACCTTGAGAAGTGTGTATCTCAGTGTATATACCTTGAGAAGTGTGTATCTTAGTGTATATACCTTGAGAAGTAAGTATCTCAGTGAATATACCTTGAGAAGTGTGTATCTCAGTGTATATACCTTGAGAAGTATATATCTCAGTGAATATACCTTGAGAAGTGTGTATCTCAGTGTATATACCTTGAGAAGTGTGTATCTCAGTGTATATACCTTGAGAAATGTGTATCTCAGTGTATATACCTTGAGAAGTGTGTATCTCAGTGTATATACCTTGAGAAGTGTGTATCTCAGTGTATATACCTTGAGAAGTGTGTATCTCAGTGTATATACCTTGAGAGTTTAATATATTCCTTATCTTATGGATTAAAATATTAAAATATTAAAATATTAAAATAAGTGTAGTCCAAATGATACATGCAGTGATGGATTTAAATAACAAATAACACTTGAGAGTTTGATATCCATGTACTGTACTCGTTATTAAACAATGATGTACTGTACTCATTATTAAAGACATCCTCATGTACTGTACTCCAAGTTTTAAAACATCCGCATGTACTGTACTCCAAGTTATTAAACACATCCGCATGTACTGTACTAGTTATTAAACACATCCTCATGTATTACTCAAGTTATTAAACACATCCGCATGTACTGTACTCCAAGTTATTAAACACATCCGCATGTACTGTACTCCAAGTTATTAAACACATCCGCATGTACTGTACTCCAAGTTATTAAACACATCCTCATGTATTGTACTCCAAGTTATTAAACACATCCTCATGTACTGTACTCCAAGTTATTAAACACATCCTCATCTACTGTACTCCAAGTTATTAAACACATCCGCATGTACTGTACTCCAAGTTGTTAAACACATCCTCATGTATTGTACTCCAAGTTATTAAACACATCCTCATGTACTGTACTCCAAGTTATTAAACACATCCTCATGTATTGTACTCCAAGTTATTAAACACATCCTCATGTACTGTACTCCAAGTTATTAAACACATCCTCATGTACTGTACTCCAAGTTATTAAACACATCCACATGTACTGTACTCCAAGTTATTAAACACATCCCATGTACTGTACTCCAAGTTATTAAACACATCCGCATGTACTGTACTCCAAGTTATTAAACACATCCGCATGTACTGTACTCCAAGTTATTAAACACATCCGCATGTACTGTACTCCAAGTTATTAAACACATCCGCATGTACTGTACTCCAAGTTATTAAACACATCCACATGTACTGTACTCCAAGTTATTAAACACATCCTCATGTACTGTACTCCAAGTTATTAAACACATCCACATGTACTGTACTCCAAGTTATTAAACACATCCTCATGTACTGTACTCCAAGTTATTAAACACATCCGCATGTATTGTACTCCAAGTTATTAAACACATCCGCATGTATTGTACTCCAAGTTATTAAACACATCCTCATGTATTGTACTCCAAGTTATTAAACACATCCGCATGTATTGTACTCCAAGTTATTAAACACATCCTCATGTATTGTACTCCAAGTTATTAAACACATCCCATGTATTGTACTCCAAGTTATTAAACACATCCTCATGTATTGTACTCCAAGTTATTAAACACATCCGCATGTACTGTACTCCAAGTTATTAAACACATCCTCATGTATTGTACTCCAAGTTATTAAACACATCCGCATGTATTGTACTCCAAGTTATTAAACACATCCACATGTACTGTACTCCAAGTTATTAAACACATATAACCAGACTGAATGACATTGATTAATATTATTCTAGTTGTTATTACTAGTTGTTAAAGGCACTTGTCGATAAACACTTAGCATGTTTTGTGTGTGTATGGTGTGTTTTGTGTTTTGTGCTACTAGGTCTTTTGTGGAAGTGACCTGACTACCTGGAGTTTACCTGGAGAAGGTTAACTCCAGGTAGTCAGGTCTAAGCCGGTGACATGGACCTGCCTCGCATAGGTCAGTAGGCCTGCTGCAGTGTTCCTTCTTTCTTATGTTCTTATGTGTATAGTAGCAGTAGTTATTAGTTACCAAAGGTAATTATCGATAGACACTTGACCTGGTCTCTCTCTGTTATAGGTTACTATAATATTATAGGTTACTATAATACTGCATTATGATGGTCGTGTCAGGGTTGGGAGCTAAGTTGTTTAAGAGGAGCACTGGGCCAGTGACGTCAGTATAACCATGTTGATGTTTGGGTGGTCATGTGTCTGGCGCGTTCAATTATGCAGGTTAAATCAGCAGTGTGTACTGGGCGTGGTGGCAATTTTTAAGTACATTGTTGGATAGATTTATTATCATTGCAGTTCGTTGCACACATTATAATGCCGATGCAGACCAGATCGACGTTTTTCATTGCGGTCATTAATTTAAGTTTTTAATAACGATAAACGGTGTATGTGTATTTACTAGTGATAAAATTATTTGATAGATCTTTTTTAATTAAGATATTATTACCCTGGCTGAGTATAAAATAATTAAATATGGTATCAATGACATTAATTAGTACTCAATGTCATTTATAGCTTGTTGGAATATATGTTGTATCATATAGAAGAGGCAGGTCATGTGACGTGATGTAATGATACCAGTCTTTGTTTCTGGTAAATAGTGCTACTCTGTGTGTGTGTGTGTGTGTGTGTGTGTGTGTGTGTGTACTCACCTAATTGTGGTTGCAGGGGTCGAGACTCAGCTCCTGGCTCAGCCTCTTCGCTGTCCGCTACTGGGTCTCTGCTCTCCCTGCTCCATGAGCTTTATCATACCTCGTCTTAAAACTATGTATGGTTTCTGCCTCCACTATATCTTTCTCTAGACTATTCCACTTCCTGACTACTCTGTGGCTGAAGAAATGCTTCCTAACATCCCTTTGACTCATCTGAGTCTTCAGCTTCCAGTTGTGTATGTGTGTGTGTGTGTGTGTGTGTGTGTGTGTGTGTGTGTGTGTGTGTGTGTGTGTGTGTGTGTGTGTGTGTGTGCGTCTAAATGTGTTTTAGAGATGGATCTTACAAAGACTTCTTTGAGCGCATTTTAACATTTGCTTTTTGAAAATGCAAAAAGGCAAATTCTTTCAGGATAATATCGTCTTGTGTACAAATATAATTACATCCATCACTAGGGCGAGAAACTTGTGATAATCTCCCAAGAAAATAAGTGGAAAATTATGTGTGATTAGCTTTGTCGGCTGAAGGAGATTTTTAAATGTGATCTTCATATATTCTCTCATTGTTTATCCTCTAGTCATTGAAAAAAATCTAATAAAAGCACAATGAATATGATAATTTGGGGTGGAACGGACAAGTTTTGTATCCACACATTTCAAAATATATAAACAAAAGTTTTCAGTGAAGAAGATTATATATTTCAGCCCACCAAATATTATAAATATTAATAATACGTACAGGATATCAGGCCTTGAATGGTAGACAATAACGTTCACATCATAGTCAATGTAGTAGTATGTTGCTTTTGTTCACAGTGTACTCTGATGAATTTTCCATCAGGTGGATCCTAGCACAGGTATACCAGCACAGGTATACCATCACAGGTATACCACCAAGTGCTTAACACTGAGTGGGTCATCACATGACTAAGACCTGCATCAGGTGGATCCCAGTACAGGTATACCAGCAGGTACTTAACACTGAGTGGGTCAACACATGACCAACACCTGCGTCATTAGACATTCTTGTTGAGGAAGACCATTACCGGCAGACACACACCAACAAACACACACAGTTTGGACATGGAGCAGGAACTTGGAGCTCAGGTCAGGACCCTCCTGGTTGAGTGCAACACCACCACCTTTCCCTCTTGATAAGCGAAAGTGCCCCCCTGTGGCCCTGTACCCCATACTTGGCACTCGACATATTTGGTATAATCACCCAAGATTGAGCCGTACAAAGGCCCTGCATTTAAATGCATTTTATCTGTTGCAAGGATAGGAAACACGACCTTTACAAACTCCCCACCATGCTAACTGTTATAAATGCCAAGCGCCCCACCATCACCTTCTGCTGTAGTTAATGATTCGTAAACTGGCACTTTCTTTCTCATTAGTGGGAAGAGTATGTTAAAATATATTGCTACTGAGGGCGTCTCTTGCCTGATAACACGTCACCCAGTGACACCTAAAACCAAACATATTGTAGCTCTTTGCATGTGCCTTAGTTACGGAGTTTAGATGTATCGCACTTGATCTATACATTACTGTATGATCACATAAAATACAGACAGGTAATACAGTAAATTAATGCCTAGGGCAAATCTTGCCTAATTTTGTTATGTTACACTTTGACAGCAGACAAGAGTGTAACTCCAGCCAGGTTTAATGTATGGCTAAATAAGGTGACTAAGAAAACACGAACATTGGTTCTCTTCGCCATAGATAATTGTGAAAAATTGTTAGCCAAGTTTTTGATATTGCGTTTTTATCTTTTACGAAAAGTAACATTGCAAGAACCCCAGAAATGTTGAAATTTATGATAGAATAAAGTTACTTAATTTACTTAACATATTTAAGAATTTGCATAACAATATTTCACTGTTTCCTGGGGAGGGAAGCGGGTAGGAATATATTGAAGATCTGTTGATTCTAGTGGTTCAGGGTTGGTATATAGTGTACCCTGTACGTGCAGTGTTCTCAGTCCACTTTAAGCTAATTGTGGCAATGTAATTAATATTCAGGTCTGAAACCGGGACCTGGGTACAATGATCCTCAAAACTATTAACATATATGACCAGTTTAATGTGAAAATTAGATTTGATCATCCACATCCAGAGAAATGAAGCATATGTATGTATATATATATATATATATATATATATATATATATATATATATATATATATACACACACATACGGTTGTGACTGAAGAACATGTCAATAATTGACTGGCAAACACTTCATATTATTATCACACTGTTAATTAATTTAATAATTCATGTTAAGTACTAAACCCATATGGGTCATTCAGCGCAAGACGTGGTGGAGGCTTGATCCTCCGTCTCCGGGGAGAGAAGCAGCTAGGCTTCTTATTTGTACTCCTGGATCATCCGCGTGTCAAACAAGGGCACAACAGTGACCTTGTTTGTGCCTTAATATATGAAGAAATATTTTATTCCAGAAGTAATATTTTATATCAGTAACACTTACGTTCACTTGGCTGTCATATACCAGTAACACTTACGTTCACTTGGCTGTCATATACCAGTAACACTTACGTTCACTTGGCTGTCATATACCAGTAACACTTACGTTCACTTGGCTGTCATATACCAGTAACACTTATGTTCACTTGGCTGTCATATACCAGTAACACTTACGTTCACTTGGCTGTCATATACCAGTAACACTTACGTTCACTTGGCTGTCATATACCAGTAACACTTACGTTCACTTGGCTGTCATATACCAGTAACACTTACGTTCACTTGGCTGTCATATACCAGTAACACTTACGTTCACTTGACTGTCATATACCAGTAACACTTACGTTCACTTACTGAAACTCCAGGATATTTGCAATAATTACTTGGTTAATTAATATTCTATAACTGAAGTCTTTCTGAAACCTAGTTAATAACCTTTAACTCAGGATCCCATAACTCAAGCCTCTATAAAATTTACTTAGTATTTTATAATTAAGGTAAGAATAAAAGTGTCTTCTGGACTAACTCCAAAGTTAAAAAAAAAAACTGAAGAGAAATTCTTTAATCATTTATTTCTTGGTCTTTCAGAAACTTTTTAGTGAACTGCGCCTCTGAAGTTTAAAGTTTAAGTTTTAAGCAATATAAATTTTGAGCTTATTGCTTTTAACATTTCTAATACTTGTTTTAGCGCAGGTCACAAGTGGAGGCGCCTCCAAATAACCATCTTCAAGAAATGCCGGAGATGATGGAAGGCAGAGGTCACGATGATGATTGTTTGTTGCTGCCTCAGGTCAGGTCAGGAAGGTCAGGGAAGGCTCCCAATAGG
>WNWK01025434.1:0-2500 GCA_009830355.1 Cherax destructor | reverse complement strand
TCCACGCATGGCGCAGCAGGTGCGCACACTGTTGACAGCGGTCTCCACGCATGGCGCAGCAGGTGCGCACACTGTTGACAGCGGTCTCCACGCATGGCGCAGCAGGTGCGCACACTGTTGACAGTGGTCTCCACGCATGGCGCAGCAGGTGCGCACACTGTTGACAGTGGTCTCCTCCATCACTGCATGGCCGCAGCAGGTGCGCACACTGTTGACAGTGGTCTCCACGCATGGCGCAGCAGGTGCGCACACTGTTGACAGTGGTCTCCACGCATGGCGCAGCAGGTGCGCACACTGTTGACAACGGTCTCCACGCATGGCGCAGCAGGTGCGCACACTGTTGACAACGGTCTCCACGCATGGCGCAGCAGGTGCGCACACTGTTGACAGTGGTCTCCACGCATGGCGCAGCAGGTGCGCACACTGTTGACAACGGTCTCCACCATGGCCAGCAGGTGCGCACACTGTTGACAACGGTCTCCACGCATGGCGCAGCAGGTGCGCACACTGTTGACAGGGTCTCCACGCATGGCGCAGCAGGTGCGCACACTGTTGACAACGGTCTCCACGCATGGCCAGCAGGTGCGCACACTGTTGACAACGGTCTCCACGCATGGGCAGCAGGTGCGCACACTGTTGACAGCGGTCTCCACGCATGGCGCAGCAGGTGCGCACACTGTTGACAACGGTCTCCACGCATGGCGCAGCAGGTGCGCACACTGTTGACAACGGTCTCCACGCATGGCAGCAGTGACACGGAACGTCGTGCGCAGCAGGTGCGCACACTGTTGACAGGTCTCCACGCATGGCGCAGCAGGTGCGCACACTGTTGACAACGGTCTCCACGCATGGCGCAGCAGGTGCGCACACTGTTGACAACGGTCTCCACGCATGGCGCAGCAGGTGCGCACACTGTTGACAACGGTCTCCACGCATGGCGCAGCAGGTGCGCACACTGTTGACAACGGTCTCCAGCATGGCGCAGCAGGTGCGCACACTGTTGACAACGGTCTCCACGCATGGGCAGCAGGTGCGCACACTGTTGACAACGGTCTCCACGCATGGCGCAGCAGGTGCGCACACTGTTGACAACGGTCTCCACGCATGGCGCAGCAGGTGCGCACACTGTTGACAACGGTCTCCACGCATGGCGCAGCAGGTGCGCACACTGTTGACAACGGTCTCCACGCATGGCGCAGCAGGTGCGCACACTGTTGACAGCGGTCTCCAGCATGGCGCAGCAGGTGCGCACACTGTTGACAACGGTCTCCAAGCATGGCGCAGCAGGTGCGCACACTGTTGACAACGGTCTCCACGCATGGCGCAGCAGGTGCGCACACTGTTGACAGTGGTCTCCACGCATGGCGCAGCAGGTGCGCACACTGTTGACAGTGGTCTCCACGCATGGCGCAGCAGGTGCGCACACTGTTGACAGCGGTCTCCACGCATGGCGCAGCAGGTGCGCACACTGTTGACAGTGGTCTCCACGCATGGCGCAGCAGGTGCGCACACTGTTGACAGTGGTCTCCACGCATGGCGCAGCAGGTGCGCACACTGTTGACAGTGGTCTCCACGCATGGCGCAGCAGGTGCGCACAAGGAAGTGCCTTTTGAAAATATTGTTGATGAGGTTTTCCTAATGTGGTCATCGGATTATCACACTTGTGCACATACGTCTGCATGTGCACATACGTCTGTATGTGCACATACGTCTGCATGTGCACATATGTCTGCATGTGCACATACGTTTGCATGTTCACATACGTCTGCATGTTCACATACGTCTGCATGTGCACATACGTCTGCATGTGCACATATGTCTGCATGTGCACATACGTCTTCATGTGCACATATGTCTGCATGTTCACATACGTCTGCATGTGCACATACGTCTGCATGTGCACATACGTCTGCATGTGTACATACGTCTGCATGTGCACATACGTCTGCATGTGCACATACGTCTGCATGTGCACATACGTCTGCATGTGCACAAGTGTCGTGTGTTCAGGAAGGTCGTTCACACAACACAGAATAGTGGTAGTGATGAGTTGTTGATGGTGAGAGAGGTGGTGATGAGTTGTTGATGGTGAGAGAGGTGGTGATGAGTTGTTGATGGTGAGAGAGGTGGTGATGAGTTGTTGATGGTGAGAGAGGTGGTGGTGAGTTGTTGATGGTGAGAGAGGTGGTGATGAGTTGTTGATGGTGAGAGAGGTGGTGATGAGTTGTTGATGGTGAGAGAGGTGGTGATGAGTTGTTGATGGTGAGGGAGGTGGTGATGAGTTGTTGATGGTGAGAGAGGTGGTGATGAGTTGTTGTTGGTGAGAGAGGTGGTGATGAGTTGTTGATGATGAGAGAGGTGGTGATGAGTTGTTGATGGTGAGAGAGGTGGTGATGAGTTGTTGATGGTGAGAGAGGTGGTGATGAGTTGTTGATGGTGAGAGAGGTGGTGGTGAGTTGTTGATGGTGAGAGAGGTGGTGATGAAATGTTGATGGTGAGA